>JBBPND010000512.1:0-10762 GCA_038090655.1 Gastroboletus turbinatus | reverse complement strand
AGTCTGTGGTGAGAAAGGCCAAGAGTGGTTCTTAATACCGAAGGTTGATTACATAATCAGCTACATCCGCTCCCCTGTGATTGAATCCGCCCATGAACCGGTCTCCAAATCTGTAAATTCATTGAGACTGCAATTTTGAACACTAGATAGATAAATATCACTAATCTGATGGGCTCGAGGTGATGAGGAAGGCTCAGAATGAGGGGGATGTATGATGATGGTCGAGAGATAAGGAGATAAGTCGGAGTCTGAAAATGTGACGCGACTTGTCCACCCATGACGCATCTATATCACGTGACTTAGTGATCTCCGCACAACCTGTGGTGAATAACAATGACGAGTCACAACAGCACTCCAACTTGTCGCCAGGTGTGCGTGAAGATCCGACGCGGTATCTTCTCCCCAGACAGGAGGACCAGTGAGCTTCCGTGACGAGTGGGGTGAGCAACCTCTTCTTTTCGCGAAGTATACCTGCAGTGTAGCGGGAACCACGATCACGGTCAAGCTCACAGATATGACCATGATTGGGGTCGCCATGCCCTCAGGCTCGAAGACAGGCACGACACTTTGCTCGCCCAGAATATCACAGGAGATCGCAGAATAGTACTACCATACGAAAAATGAGATAAATAGTAAATATGATTAGTTTTGAATGCATTGAGATTCCTGTTGATTTCATTGGACTGATAACTGATATCCGATGTATATGGAGCCGAACTTCATCGTGATTATCACTAAGATTCAGTTCAATGATTCAGGATCACTCGATACTTGTCCTAACGTGGCGAACGAGGTGACTAGATTAGCACGGAGAGCGGACAGGACATTAAATTTTTCATTGACTTTTTTCATTGAATCCGTGCAAATTATGTATTCAGCGGATCACTGAAAATAACGGCGTGCATTTTCAGTGGAAATAGTCACTGAACCTAGTGATTCATTGAGTGGTCCGCCGAAAATAAGTGATTCTAGTATCCACAGTGTCGGGCGGGTGATTTCCGACAAAAAGATTAACGAGACTCTGGGTATTGATGCAATGGGATCGCGAAAGCTGTCTCGGGAAGAACTCTGAAAATCTTGGAAGTCAGACAGGGTCGCAAGTGCGCTGGAGAATGGCCTGATCGAGACAGATCCTACATAGGCAAACAAGTGTTGAAACTTGAGCACGACAGCCGATCTGATCGATCAACCGTGTTCGAACCAGGAACCTCATCAACGATCATGGGATCCACCTCACGCACGGAGGCAGTGACTGAGTTTCGTGCAGCGATTCTAGCTCGCAATGAATACGACTGCGGCACTTTGTCAGATGCAGGATGCAGATCCAGTTCAGGGGACTCTTGAGGGTGGTGGAACTGGCACTTTGGGACGGGAAGAATAGTACGACTGATAGCACTGACCTTCCACGGCGGTACATTCACCACATTAGCCAGGAGTGATCATGCACTCTGAATGTCATCACGCTGCGTCAGGGAGTTCGGTTGGTTAGCCGAGGTTTCGGAGGGGTCGTCTGGTTTGGCGGAAACCGACCTCTGCGTGTTGCTTCGACCACGGTGCTGAGGACCTGTTTTCCGGCGTTTGCAACAGCCTCCGCTGTACGAACAGGCATGGGTACGCGGCTCTCCGAGGGTGATCGGATTCGAGCAAATTATGCTTCGACTATCGACTAGGCATCTGTCCCTGATTGCCTTTCCTCTCTGCTCGCTGGGCGAAATCCGTTCTCATCGCCATCTTCCATGCAATCTTCGAGATTGATTAGCTTCGTTTGTAGGGCAAGGATTGAATAATCGAAGGACGAGCAGTTTACGTTTCCGGAGCTTAATCCCTTCGTGGCTTTGGGCAGGTGATACTCAAGAAGCAGATTCCAGAGAGTGTACCGGTAGAAGAAGTGATCTTTTGTCCTTTGCAATCTTGGTGTGCAGAGGACGGCTGGACGTGTGCGCTTGACTTGCTGTTGGGACACCCAGTCATCAAGAAATCGAGGGTCATTACGCGCGAGGCTGCGATCGCTGGTGCGCGAAAAAGGAATAGTTGGAACGAGGAGTCTTGCAGTAATTTCCGTTTTTGAAAGCCATCATCGAATCGCGATAACGTTACTGCAGATGGGCCACGTGGCCAGTTACACGGATATTTACCCGAGATCTCCCAGCTTCCCAAGTGCTCACTTTGTACCCTGGCCTTGCTGATTCCATGTCACCGGAATACATGATGCTCGTGCTTTGTTTCCAACTCTTTGTCGACTCTGAGTCTCGTCAGGAACTCTTCAATCCTTGTCCCTCTACTCGGTTCGGAACATAGCTCCACCGGACGCCGCGTCCTGCGCAGGATCGGCAACCTGGAAGAAACCCATATTGCGGTTAGAGTCGATGCAGGGCCTTGCAGGCCCACGTCGCTTTATGGCCATCCTTGAGATTGACCAATATTGTTGGGCTACATTCCACCTTGCGAACTGTCTCCTGGTCAAGCTATACTTTCTGGATGTATATGAGGAACCTGTGCTGGACTCGCTCATGGTCCACACGGAACGTTTTGGGACCTTACTGATCCCCCCGAGTGTCACGACGAACCGGACGCTCGAGAAAAGCAGCACGGCATAGAGCGCTCCCTGTGATCGATTTGACGCCAAGACAGATTCAGACTCTAATAACGCACAGAGACAGCAGTCTCGTTGCAGCAGCGGACAGCTGGAGGATCACGAAATACAAGTCTTCGCCGGGGTTGCCGGAAGTAGAGTCAACGGTAACAGGGTAATGAGTCTGAGTGAGACCCATCGGATGGTCAGTAAGGATTGATCGTGTACTTATAGAGATTTGGCTCCGTCACCGAGCTCGAGTCGAATCGAACGGCCGCCGAGTTGTCGTACTCAATTGAGACCGGATGTTGTATTGGCCAAGTAAACGAGTCCCTGGACTGCATGCGACCCAATCGGACAAGGAGAGGAAGCGCGTTGGACGACACGCAACCGAACACGCCGTTGCGGGCATGCACACCCAGGATGGCGTCAAGCGAAGCCAGACCCCCGTCTGCGGGCGCCGTGTCTGAAGGACTCAGTACAAGAACTCTGTATTTAAAGTATCTCTGGGAAATGGCACGAGGGGACGAGTTGGATGGGAGCGGTGAAGCGGAAGCGGTGCAATGAATCGAGTCGGGAGAGGCGCGGTACCGCCGGGGGAGGGGTGGTTGGGGTCCCTGTTAGGGGGCTGATTTTTTTGGCTCGAGTCGCACGGGCAAGTTGCACCTGTCCTTTCCTTACAGCCTCAGGCTACAGGACATCCTCTCCACTCCCTCGCCCAGCTCGCCATTCACAGCGACGGGCACGGTTTTTCATAGACAGAAAAGAAAAAAAAACCAACATTCAACTTTGTTCTTCGCCTGCTGGCAGGTCACGCTTGACGACCACCGCACGCTACAAATCGATTGTTTTTTTCTAAATATCTGTCCATCGAAATTCGTACGTCTCCTTACCTTTCCCTCGACCCTTTTCTTGACCTCCATGTTTTTAATCCCCTCTCCGATCATCCCTTTCTCCTCAAGAATGAGCAAAGCTTCCACTGCATCAGCAAAGACTCCAACGCAGCTCCCAACGCAATCAGCTTGGGCAAAGGGCCCCCCGCCGAATAGCAATTCTTCAGCTCCCTCGCCGCGTTCTCAGTCTCCTGCTCCGTCCCATGCACCTTCTCCGATAACCGCTTCGCACTCCCGCCGTCCAAGTGCGTTAGGCCAGGGCGTGCCAATAAAAGAAGGCGTCAGTGTCCCGCGGAGTAACGTGGGCTCTGTTAGACAAGGTACATCCTCTCGTACATCCTTCCCTCTTCTCGTTTCTTTCCTCAGTCGTCATCTCAGGTTCCGCCGTCACTTTTGGTTCCATAGACGACCTCTCTCCCCCCTTGTCATCTTCACCTGCAGCCACACCCGTGGTCAAAACCGAAAGCGTAAAGTCCTTCGGATCCGTACCCGCTACCCCATCCACCCATGTCAACGGTAAACCTCCCGCTTCTGTTTCGACCGCCGGCTCTTCAAAGCTCCCTGCTCGGCCCGCCGCCTCATCCATGTCAACATCCTCAAACGTGACGTCGCCATCCACCACGCCCGCTACGTCTTCATCAACGACTTCTGCTCCGACAAAACCCGCACTTGGCAAGGCCGACATTGCCAAGCTATTCCAGGGTTCTTCTGTGTCTTCACAACCGTCATCAGACACTTCCTCTCCTTCAACTCGACCGTCTAATTTACCACAACATCATCCACCCTCTTCGTCTGGACAGCACCCCCCACAAACTCCTGCGCAGCCTTCCCAACTAGGTGCGCACCAATATGCGCCGTTTGTACCTGGGATGCGACCACAGCAGGGCGCTGGCGGCCCGCGCTCACCGGCCTTCCCTCGTGCCGTACCTAACGGCACTGGTGCCCCTCCTCGACCCATGGCGGGCCCTGGTGGACCCGGTGGCCCTCCGATTCCTGCCAGTCCGCGACTCGCTCCCCATCCTCCGCATCCACACCAACCTTCCGCTACAGGAGTTCCTGCTCAACAGGTTCCTATGCAACCTATGCCTTGGTCACCTTATTACGTACGTATTTCCTTATCAAAAATAAGTATAGCCATTCACCTCTGTTTCCTAAATGCGCATGCCATTAGTATCATCCAGTAGATGCCTTTGTGCAACCTCCCCCTACTTGGTTCTATCATCACCCCATGCACCAACAACCCCATCCTCCACACACGCCTCATCCACCTGCGCCAGCCACACAGGGACCACCTCACCCCGCCATGCCCCTATCACCTCGAAATCAACCTCCCAGTTTACCCCCCGGTACCCCTACCCTGGCGCACACCGTTCCGCATACACCTCATACACCCCAACCGCCACCCTTACACACGCACCAACCTTCGAGCAATATTGGTATTTCATCGCCTCCTCCCACACCATCAACCACCACCGGCCCGTCTGCCCGTATCCTCAACACCAATGCTTCCACATTCGTTCCCACTCCGCGCGTGCCTAAAGCAATCGTGATAAAGAATGAAGACGGTACGGAGGTTAATTTAGAGGCGTTGAAGAAACATAGTCCGCAACCGCCAACTGTGCCGATTCCACCGCCATCGCCTGTTACGACCAGTCGCCGCACTGCATCGGTTAGAATTGAGAGTGAGGAGTCAAAAAGAAAGAGGGAGGAGCAGGCACGATTAGAGCAGGAGAAAAAGGAAGCTGAGGAACGGGCGAAGAAAGAAGGAGAGGAAAGAAAACGAAAGGAAGAAGAGGAAGCCAAGCGGAAGGAGCAGGAAGCCAAGCGGAAGGAGGAGGAAGCCAAGCGAAAAGAGGAAGAAGCCAAGCGAAAAGAGGAGGAGGAGAAGAGGGAGAAGGAACGGTTACGGAAGGAAGAGGGAGAAAAGGAGCGGTTACGACTTGAGGAGGAGGAGCGGAAACGCAAGGCGGAGGAAGAAGCTAGAATCGAGAAGGAACAGAAGAGGGCTGAGAGGGAGAAGGAGGAACAAGAGCGCGCTGATCGGGAAGCTGAGGAACGGCGGCAGCAAGAGGCTTTGAAACTCGAGGAGGCCCAGTTGGAGGCCGAGGAAGCTCAGGACCTTGTCGAATCTCCCCCCGAAGATTCCAAGGAACCCGAGGAAGGAGAGGTCATCGAAAATGGAGAAATCGTGGAGACCCAGGTCAACGGTGATTTAACCAGCAAGCCCCAGAAGGCTGCGAAAGAGGTCCTGCGGATAGATACATCGTCCATGCCCCCGCCTCTAGAGATCCCCAGACGACGCCCTGGTCCTCTTGACATTAACGCGGCGAAGAGGGATTTGTCCGCTCCTCCTCTTTCTGCGCTGGCGACGGCAAGAAATATCGAGAGACTTCAGGACATTGAGTATCCCGAAGGGGTCAGAAGCCCCAGGGAGGACCTCAACAAGGACGCGATGGACGGCAAGTTCAGGTATCTAAACATTGTTCGTGCTCTTCTTTTTCGATTTGTTCACTTCCTACAGGTACGACCGCGACTTCCTTATGCAGTTTATGCAGCTTTGCAAAGAGAAGCCTCCCAACCTTCCACCACTGGACATCCTGGGTATCGAACCCGTGGATCAGTCAACCTTTATTAGCATGTCTCGTGGTGGTTCAGGACGCCATCGCCAGCCGCCAAGTGCGATGACACCAACTGCTCGTCAAAGTTCAGTTGGACTTGGGATCTCTGCCCCCTTCGGCACCAAACCAGGTGCTGCACCGAGTCCTTTTGCTATGGGTCAGTTCTCCACCCCGACGGCCAAACTTACGAGTGAGGAACGTTACATGATGTCAACAACCGGCGCGCGTTCCGCCTCGGTCAGTAGTGGTCCCGCCTCTTTGCAATTTGGTCGTCCTGCTATGACACGGACAGCATCTCAAGGTGGTCCAGGTGGACACCCTATGGTCAGCAACCGTACTCGAAGCAAGCGTGGCGAGAGGCGTGCAGATGCAAACAAGGTTCCCCATCCTCAACAAGGCGAGGGATTAGCCTTCGGTGCTATGCCTATCCTTGGGGCTGCCTTTGAGCCCATTGCTCCCCTCGAGATATCTGCAAATCGTTGGGTTGCTGGGAGTACTGTTCGCAAGCCAGGTACTGGCGACACCGAATCTCCCGAACTCGTGGATCGCAAAGTCAGGGCCCTTCTTAACAAACTTACCATGGAGAAGTTCGACTCTATTTCCGACCAGATCATCTCCTGGGCGAACAGGAGCGAGAACGAAAAGGACGGTCGGACACTCATCCAAGTCATCAGGCTCGTGTTCGAGAAGGCTACGGACGAGGCCGCATGGAGTGAGATGTATGCGCGCCTCTGCCGGAAGATGATGGAGACGATCAGTCCCGAAGTTCAAGACGATGGTATCAGGAACTCAGAGGGCAAGCCTATCGCTGGTGGTCAGCTCTTCAGAAAGTATCTTCTCAATCGCTGTCAAGAAGACTTTGAGCGTGGTTGGGTTGCCAAGGAGACGACGGCTGCTGCTGCTGCGGCCAAGGCCTCCGATGATCAAGCTATCAAGGCCGCTAACGAGAGGAAGGGCGATGAGAGCGAACTCTATTCGAGCGAATATTACGCTGCCCAGAAGGCAAAACGTCAAGGTCTTGGTCTCATCAAGTTCATTGGTGAACTCTTCAAGCTCCAAATGCTCACAGAACGTATCATGCACGAGTGTGTCAAGAAGCTCCTGGGCAACGTTGAGAATCCCGAAGAGGAAGAGATTGAGAGTTTATGTCAGTTGCTGAAGACAGTTGGTCAGCTACTCGATGTCCCCAAGGCAAGAGCACATATGGACGTGTACTTTACGCGGATGAAGGAGCTTTGCAAGAGCCTCAACGTCAGCCCACGTATGCAGTTCATGCTTCAGGTAACGACTGTTTATCGTGCGTTATTTGCGCTCTTATTTATCTGCTTTCTCTCGATAGGATGTGATCGAGCTCCGTGATCGGAAATGGGTGACTCGTAGCGCTGTCATTGCCCCCACCACTATATCTGCTGTTCATGAAGCTGTACGTATTTGGGATGCGAGTTTCTTGTGGTGGCAAGTGACTAAATTGGGTACAGGCTGCGAAGGAGAAGGCAGCCGCAGAGGCCCAGAATTACCAACGTCAGCTCAGCATGTCTAGAGGTGGATCAAGGCGTGGTGGTGACCGAAATATGGAATCTGGACCTGACGGTTGGACTACGGCTGGAGGTTCGGTCCCTCGGCCACCACCAAAGGCAGGCGACTTGTCACAATTTGGTAAGATCAGCAAGGCTTCGCCGATGGTCATGGGTCCCAGCAGCGTCTTTACCAAGAAGGACAACAAGCGCGATTCGTTATCTCGGACGAGCTCGAGTTCTAACATGTTCTCAATGCTCAGCCAAAATCCTGAATTGGCGGTCGATACTGCCGCTAAATCCAGCCGACCCCCTAGCCGGAAGCCTTCAGTGGACCTTGGACAGGGTGGAGTGCCAGAACCTCCCCAACGGAAGAAGCTACATCTCCTGCCCCGCACGAAGCCCTCTCCCGCCGAAGAAAATCCCCCCGCTGCTTCTGAGGACGAGCCCGAAGCGCCTGTTCAGATGTCAGAAGCCGATGCGCAGAAGAAGATTGATGAGGATGTCAAGGAATTCTTCGCTGTCCGGAGTATGGATGAAGCAGACGTCTACTTCACGAACCTTTCTGATGAACACCGCTTCCACCTTGTCGACAAGTTGGTGGGCTCCGCTTTGGAGAGCAAGGAGGCCGACGCAGTTCTCGTTTCGGAATTCTTTACCCAAGCAGCATCAAAGGGCCAGTGTTCCCCCGAAGTATTTGAAGCCGGCTTTATGCCAATGGCGGAGTTTTTGGACGATATTGCCATCGATGCCCCTAATGCGTTCAAGTTTATGGCAATCATGCTAAAGGGTGCGGGTTTCGACAAGGACGAGGAAAGGCTGGGCCGGATTGCTGGCAAATCGATGGATAGTGACAAGTTACTCCAGCTTGTGTCATCGTGACGAATACGTTTCCTTACCATGCATGTATTCACCCTCACATTCGCATCATTTTTTCTTCTCTTTTTGGGCCCCGCTCGGTTGCGGTCTGCTTTTTCTTTCTTCACCTTTTTCATTAATATCATTCGCAGGGTGACACACACCCCATCCTCTGAGGCCGTTCGCGTGTTGTGGATGTCCTGCACTAATATCTGTACATCGCACGGTCCCACTTTTCTTCGGTTTCTTACATCTACAGCATAGGCTACAGCCTGCAGTACATCGAGTAGTACATCGCGACTCGCAAATACACTCAGATGACGGACTAGTAGTGAGAAGTTGAGAAATGGTGGCCAACTACCAGGTTATCGTGCCCCTCGAGGTTACGCTAGTCTGAACAATGTCCTACTGGCTCGGTGTCATTTTCACTGCCAGAATCTCCGTGTTTCGCCTTCAAACCTGTGATTGGAAGTGGGCTCGTGCAGACATTTCCGTCGAGGCATGGACTTGGCATGTCAGTGTTTGTCCCGTCCAGTGACGCTCACACTCTTACATTACATCTAAACGGTCGTGTCAGTACACGCAACAGAGGCTTAGGGTGGGGCTCGAGGTCTATCCCTATTTCGGGTGGGCGGGTACTGTACCAATCCGATGCTCCGACTCGTTCACTTGAAACGGCGGTGTATGGAATTGCCTATCGGTTGGTGCAGGTTCCTGTTCCTCAGGTTCGGGCCAGTGGGCAGAGCTCCGTGGAGAGAGATATACACCTGAAATGTCCTTGCAAATTCAGTGGAGCCAGGCCATCAACAAAACAAAGAGATCCTTGCAGGGGTTCGGATCATAAGTATTTGCCTTCGGGAGGAACTTTGGACGCGGGGTGAATCGGGATAGTGTTCCTACTAGTATGGCTGTGTATGTCAGGAATGGAACACTGTCAGCCCCTTTCAAATAAGGATGACAGGGTCGAAGAGCCGCCTCGGAGTCGGAGTGGACCCTGACTCCACATCCTCCGGGATACTCGTCCATCATATAAAACCAAACTGTCCCATTCTCCACACCCTGCTATACTATCGACACAACTGATTCACACCGTTTTCTCCAAAATCAGCGACATGCCCCACTCAGCTGCCGACCCAAGATTTTGGACGACCCTGCGGAGACACCTCAATTTCTTCCGCATACATCTACTCTTCTTGTGGGCCCACATATCGAGCGCAATGACCCCCGATTGACTGTCATTTTCTTCCAGTACGTTTACTCCTTTGGTTTGCTCTGCCATCCTGTATGCCTCCAACGGAAGGTACCCTATCGCGTACATTGATGCGCTGTACCTCTCGGTCAGCGCTGTGACCGTCTGTGGTCTCGGGACGGTGAACTTGAGCAAGCTGACGGCCTGGCAGCAAGTCCTGTTGTTCATTCAGATGTGTGTGGGAAGCCCGGTAAGTAAAATCCTGGCATGACATGGGAAGACCCGTGATGGGAACAATGTTTGATTGATAGGTCGTGGTGTCATGGTTCATGGTCTTGATCCGGAGGTCAGTTCGGGCTGCTCGTCCAGCAGTCCATTGACAAAATGGACGTGGTATGACCAGGT
The DNA here is from genome assembly GCA_038090655.1 of Gastroboletus turbinatus. Lineage (NCBI taxonomy): Eukaryota > Fungi > Basidiomycota > Agaricomycetes > Boletales > Boletaceae > Gastroboletus > Gastroboletus turbinatus. Next base: position 713 of record JBBPND010000512.1, on the reverse strand, counting down.
ATTTCTTTGCGAAAAAGTTCGAATACATCATTCAAGCGGAAGCCGCGCGCCGCTCTATGCCCAAGACACAATCGCAACAGTCCCACGGACTGACAAGTGCAACCGGAAGGCGCAAGTTCGTGTGGCCTGTGACATCACTCCGTCGCCGAACCGGGCTCAGTCCCGTGGCGGAAGACTATATCAGCGAGGATCGGTCATCTACGCCAAGGGAGAACGGGATGAACAAGAAGCTCAGGACGGATATGATTCGCAGGATGGATGCACCGCCGAAACTCGTCAACCCGAGTGGGTGGATTACCGAAGGGATTACTATGCCGCTGAAGCGGCTCTCAAGCAAGCTCGGGAGTAGTGGAGGACAGGAGAAGGAGCGATTGGCTGAACAGCCATCGTTCCCCGTTCGGATCGACTCTGGGATAAACTTGACGAGCAGTCCTGTCGCAGAAAACGTCACGCACGCACGGGCAGAGGACGCCGAGATACCCTTAAATGCGTACGTCGTTCCTGGAAGTGTCTTGTAATAGGCACTGACGTTACAAGGACTTCTCATAGCACGGTCGCTCCAGAAAGCAATCAGCCGGCCTCTTGTCAGTCCACTCGCCCAATTTTGTATCATATATTGACATGCCTCACTTTCTAGCTGGCTTGGGTTCGCTCGATTCTGGCGCGCTTCAGAGTAGTCCGCCGGAGTTGTCTCCCACTGCTGTTGAAATGCC
>JBBPND010000511.1:0-10789 GCA_038090655.1 Gastroboletus turbinatus | reverse complement strand
AGGATGAATAAGAGTAGATGCTTTGCTAGATGGTTGACGCACTAAAGCCCGAGGGTAACCCATGGCCTTCGAAAAGACTTGGTGGGGCTCGGAGGATATCACCAATGGGATTTGGGGAGTGTGAGGTATGCCAAAGAACGTCCTTGAATGCATCCCAACAGTCTTGCACTGCGGGAAGGGGGATCTTGCATGCCGACGCGATAAAGTGCTCCGCAGATGGTGGGAGAATGGCGGGGGCCACAGTGAGAGCGTGTTCGGATGGTTGGATCAGAAGAAGGTCGTCTTTGATAGATGAAGCGATGGCAAAGAACAGAAGGAGTTGGTTGAGATCGACGCCCTGGAGGCATGGGTTGCTGACCACGAGGGAGGCGAGCCGCGCAAGGTCCATGGAAGACATCGACGGACGTGGTGGCAAACTGGCAGCATGCTGGCGGTTGACAGCTCAGTACGATCTTATCGTATCTCCGAGTATGTCGTTTCCTCGACCTACCTACGAAAGAGTCGCCGAATGATACAGCAGTCCGGTGGAATCTGTTCAACATACCTGGTAATTTGGAAGAGAATGAAATCAGATTTTCAGGATCTCCGTCGCCTTCCGTGATGACGCTACTTGCCATTCGGACTACATACCTTTCGCACAGACCCACATGGGCAAAATTCCTCAAGGGCAGCCAAGAAAGACTTTGAGCGGCCACCGTCGGTCGTGCCTGGTTACAACCCGCCTACATCCACATCAATGTCTACGTGCTGATTGGCGATAAATTTGAACTGTTCATGAATGGTTAGTTTTCTGGTAGTTAAATGTTGACGAACTTGAAGAACCCATCAGCATCTGCTTTGCAGTCTTCGTCGTGTTCGTTCTAAGTAGAACTTCTAGTACTTAAGCGAGCCTCCCACTGACAGGTACATTCTCGTACGATACATCACTACTTAGACAAGACACCGCATCTAATATCCATCAACTTGAAGGGGCTTCGTCGGTTCGAGAGCCCCACTATAGGAAAATAAATCGTGCTAGGGTGATAAAACCACTTCTAACATCATGCACTCAGACTCGAAGACTATGATGACGGTGAAAACACTACGTGTATTGCCGTTGTCAATCTTGTCGTTCGTGGCTCTTATTCCTCTTGCTCCCAGGCTGGTGGACTTCCGAGCAGACGTATCCCCAAGTGTGGACGGTAACCTTAGGGTCTGCCCGGAAGCGAAGAAGGGGCTGAGGTGTGACCTTGCTGTGACCCTGAGACGACATGCCGCATCCTCGCTTGTTCCCTCCCGAATACCACCATGTCGACCACGTCTGCCGTTGATAGTCCCAATCTTGACACGGCGAATTCATCGACATCCTTCGACACTTATGAATTATTGGATTATGCTGTTCGCCATGTGTTTTTTCCTGTTGAGCTTCCCCATCGCAACGATTATTCCCCAGAGAAGGATGTTTCACTAGCTCGTGCAGTGTGTGCTGCCACCCATGCCTATAGCGCGCACGTCAACGGAACCGCTGAGCCCCAGTGGCCTCGCATCACAAAGATGCTGGACAACTTGCAAGGCTCCGCCCAGTCTCGGGACCTGGGCAGAGGCCATGTCATCTCCCAGTTACGCGGGATCCAAACAGGAGGTATGCTGATAGACTCTTCATAGATTTTATGCTGAAAATCTATAGATATCCTTGTGTTTCTTGTACGACCTCAACGTGCTGCAATTGTCCTCACGAAGTGGGAGAACTGTACACTGCTCGAGTCATTTGAAGTGCCCCCGAGCCATAATGCTGTGTGGGGGGTGGCGGGGTCTGTGATATGCTCATATCCTGGGTCGGCCGTCGAGATGCGGAACGAGATGTTCGACGATGGGGGCTTTCAATCAGAGCTCGCCGATTTTCTCTTTTGCACCGACTCTGTCGGCGGCTCGGGTTTTCTCCCTTCCCCCAACCATCCGCAATATATCACTACACTGCTTACCGGCATCTTGCGAGTTGTTTGTCGCACTGCTGATGTTCTTCGCATCACCGAACACATTGTTGATCGCACTGCTGATATTCCTCGCATCACAAAACGTGTTCGTGACACAGGCGAAGAATATCTGCATCGCTCGTCTCTCTGGCTTGTTATCAGGGTCGCAATCCAGATGTCTTTTGATCATTCTCCTCTTGGACGTGCTCCCTACAAACGGTTCCTGTTGTTCTTCATATGCACTCTTGCAGGGGATGGAAAGAACACAAACCTGTCTAGTGACTTGCTTCATTTGATGTCATGTAAAATCCTCCGACGGTTAAGCAAGATTCGCTCCTCTACCCCCGACTGGCTCTCCGAAATGGCACTGAAGACATGCACTCGTCTTGGAGGTCTCCTTGACGCCAAGTGGAAACAGCCGAGCGCTCGTGCAGCTCTATTTCAGAATCCATCCCAGGATGAACTCAGCAGAGACACGCAGCCCTCACTCCTGTATAGTCGTCGATATATAAGCAATGCTCTCGCAAATCCTGGCCATGGACCCCCCAGTTCTCCCTTCCATCCCAGTCATCGTCGCCGTGGCGCTCTTGATGATTTCTTGTCATCGAATGGGTCCTTTTTTGAGCAGGCATATGATGCCGACCCTGACATCACTCTCTATGACGTTGAGCAATCCGTCGAGCAGGACCTTGATGATTGGTGTGCCTGCGTCACGAATGTGGAGGAGGCGTGCACACAACTGGAGTTCTTGATGGATAAATATATGGGAAAGGCGAAGGAGCGACGATGCGGAAATCCAGAAGATAAATCCATCATGTTCCTGACTGCAATCGAGCTTTTTGTCGCACTCGACAAGCTAGTTTTGAAGGAGATTCCCATGCTCGCCAACTATTCTCCGGAAATCCCAATAGCATTCCTGGAAAAGCTGCTCCTGCGCAAGACAACAAGCCTCCATCGCCTTTCTCGTCTGTACCAGCACCTCTCTGCACGCCAGTCTGGATCACGTTCGGGATGGTTGGTACTTTCGGATGAATTCACAGAGGAGAGTTTCGCAGTTCGTTATTATGACCAATCTGCAACTCTTCAGCAACTCAAAGCTCGCATTGAACGAGACGGGATGGTCGCTGGACGTGGTGGGAAACCTGGTAGCATGTTCCCATGCATCTATGATGGATACTTAGAAGATCAACAGCAGCTGCCTGGGCGACGGCTCGCTAAGGGCACAGAGATTTTCAAATTACCATTACCAACCTCGCCTTTGCTCGCCAAGGTTTTGGTATTTGAACTGCAATGCCCGGTGTGCGTTCGTATCTGGCGTTCTGCCGCCGCCCGAATTCTGGAACGCACTTCACGTTGTGATGATGATTTTCACCTGGGCGATCCAGTTCTGTCGAATCCTCTCTACTTTGTGAAGCGCCAAGTGCGACCACTCTCCTTCCAGTTTGCATTTGCCTATTTTTATCCAGAGGATTCGCGATCTCAAAATAACTCAGCATTACATTATGCGACCCTACATCAAGACGGTTCAATTCATTCGACAAGGCAGCGATGGAAGTGCCGCGAGCACTGGCATCGGCAGCTTTCGGAAATCTTCGAATACGAGCCTGGGTCTCTGGCGAAATACGTGAATTCTACCTCTCACACCTCCAACGACGTCTTGGCTGCTCAAGCGGATTGTCCCCCAGATCTCTCCCTCGACGAATTCATTGCGTTTGGGCACTTACGAAGCGGTGGCTCGCTCCAGTGGCTCAACATCCTGCGCGGGCTGCGCAGTAGTAGATCTCTCAACTTCCGCCGTCACGATGTTCATTACCTCCTCACCCAGGCGGCCTTTCAAGTCGGACCACTCGATTTGAATACAATGCAGTGGATCTGGCACACAGAGCTTCAAGACGTGTCCTTTTGTGACGCCCTCCTGGACGAGCTCAACAGCTTGTTCGTGGATGTCGGAGCTGGCTCGATCGACTCGGTGTTGATGAATACCATTTCTCTCTTGCTCACTCGGGTCCTTGCATCGTCCCCCAGCCAACACGTCTCGGAACGAGCTATCGCACTTCTTCGGAGTGTACGCAGGAAGACCTTCAACTGGGTACAGGAGCTATCATATAACCTGACAATGGCACCTATGAACGAAGAGCGCCACAATCTCCTGCACGACATGGCTGCCACTTGTCGAAGCACGTTTGATGTAGACCCCGCTACTTTCCCCAAGCTCTTCCATTCTGCCGAGGACGTCGATGCTCTACTTTCTTGTTCCTGCTTCATACACACACTCGATCCCGAGGGTATGTCTAATTTTTGAATGGCGAGTACTGGCAACACTCAGCTAACATTGATTCTTCAGACGTTGATGACGAATATTTTGATCAAAAGTATTCACACATGCTCTTCCAACGAGACCGTCGTCTCGCTCTCGCTCTCGGGGTGATATTGGGGGATGTAATCCTCGCCGATCCATCAGACTACGCTGTCGATCTTGCAGTTAGTAAGATTTTCGCTAGCCACAAGCCGAGCGCACACAGATGGGTGCAGTTACACCATCCAAATACTCGTTGGCTTACATGCGAGACTGGGGACCAACCCTCACGGACGGTGCACGTTAACCTGCTCAATGGAGCACTGCAACTGGATGGACAACCATTAGGTGGATTGCCGCGTGCGATTAGGTACTCTCCAAAGTACCAACAAATCTTCCGTGATGTGGGTACAGACGCAGTTTCTGTATTATCAAATGTTCCTAACTATCGTTTGCAGCAAGGCTTCTTTGTCATACCATCTGATCTCCCAGGAATGGATTTCACGACTAGCGCCGAAATACCCAAACACACGGTATGTGTATCAACCCCCTGTGGCATAATCACGATGGTTCAAATACACACAGGTGCACTTTTCGCTGCGAGGTAACAATCTGGTGGTTCGAGCACAGTGTAATCAAACAAATGAGGTCCTCGAACTGATTCCTTCGAGCCAACTTGGGAAAGACCTGCCACCAGCCCTCGTCAAGGGCTATGTTCACTGGTTGAATCTGTCCACAAAGATCATCGAGATACCCTCTTGAACAGCTCTGGGAACAATCATCAGACAACTGGAGGATTGACTGTGCATCTGGACAATATCACATGTACAAAGGTCGTGAAACCCTTATCGACATCCGAAGCCCAACCGCGACAATGGTTTCAAAATGTTTCAAGTGTGTCGACGTGGCGTACCCGTTTGAAAATCTCCTAATTACCGTGACCCCCATTGACTCTCCCCAACACCTACCAATGCTACAATTGTCTGTTGCATTGCCTCGCTTCGGCTTATCATTTTTTGTCAATGAGGAAGGAGAACTCGAGTCCCGTGACTTCAAGGACATGGTTTATGACGAGAATCAATGTGTTGGGGCATTGTTTGGTTTGGAGAACCTCCTCGTTCTCCGGCACAAAAGTCGCCTTCCAGAGCACCTTGTTCACAGACGCATCCTCATACCAAATGGCTTTCCCAAAATGCATGATGATCACCGTGTCTCGGTTGTAACTCGGGACTATCAATTTTCCGGACCCGACGAACCATTATATCACACATACGACGTGGATACCGAACTTGGTTGCTTGATAGGGAACGGTAGTTTGACAAGCACGCGACATCTTGCCTATCTGTATGCCATGACTAGCTCCCATAGGCCTGATCCACTGACAGGCAAAACGGGTCCTCAGGCAGCACTTTGCCTCCTACAGTCGGCTGGGTGTCACTCAATCATGGAACTCAAAGCTCTCGGTCGCAGCGATCATTGGACTTTAACCAAGTATCCTCAAATCAACATTGCGTATGAAGAAATCCGACTCAAGTATTACTGGGCCCATTCTTCGGAAGACAAAATCAGCAGGAGTGATAAGTGCGCTGCGCAACGAGCTACATACCTATTTCCTTGGCATGCCCAGACTGGACCAACCTATACACCCATCCCCACAGAACAGGGACTACCCACCCTTCCACTCCCGATCTCACCTCCACGATATATGTCCAATGGGCGTACACCGTGGCACATCACGCTTGATCAGCTGCTTTCCAACCGACTAGCGCCAGAACTACCCGCCCATAGCACTTTGCCTCGCGACCATCAAGAGACATCGTCAGATGATATTCCCGAATTTCATCATCTAGTCCCTTCTCTTTTGACGAATAAATCTGACTCTGCATTTCAACGAGAATATATGACTCGCCTCAATGCCAGTGCACAACGTGTTCGCCAGGAATCTCGAACGACTCACAGGGTGAACGAGGAGGACCGCACCGACGCACTTAAGAAACACTATGTGCAGTGCAGACTTGACTACTTGGATGCTCTGCACATTCTCAAGGAGAGGCTGGGTCCAACAAACGACCCACATGAACAAGCACTCGATCGATTTGGTCAATGGCCGCCAATTACGGCAGATGTCCTTTTGCGATGTCTTGCATTCACCTCCCCGGTCAACCTCCCCGGACAGTGGAAGAAATGCTTGGTGTCATTGGCTCTACTTCTTTTGGAACTTCAGCGGGCCCGGAGATTGCTCCGACTTGCATTGGGCGGTCTCGAAGAAGAGTTTTCAAAGGAATTAGAGAACGAGGGATGTGACGGGTGGAGAGCTGAAGACTACCCAGAATGGTTGTTGATCCAGGTGCGTTTCTGGTGTGCGAGCGGTTGTCTTTATTAACATTACTGTTTACTCGGTCAGATTCAAGGAAACTTTCTCCTTCGTCGCACTCAGGCAGAAACCGCAATGGAGATGATGTCCCCAAAATCCGGAGGAAACACTGTAATGCAGGTCAACATGGGCGAAGGGAAATCATCCGTGATCATCCCCATCGTTGCTGCCACCCTTGCTGATGGAAAACAGCTTGTCCGCGTCGTTGTCCCAAAAGCGTTGGCGGTCCAGATGTTTGAATTGCTGGTTGCTCGCCTTGGCGGGCTCGCTAACAGGCCAATATACCACCTGCCCTTCTCTCGCTCCCCCGAATATCCTGATCGCAGTCCTGGAATCCATAATCTGCACAAGATCATGTCTGAATGCATGGCTAAGTGTGGAATTCTACTTGTCCAGCCCGAGCACGTCGTGTCACTCAAGTTCAGGAGCGTGGAGCAGCAGATACGCTCAGGAAAATTTGCGGCCGATCTGCTACCGAAGCCTCAGAGATCGATTTACAGCCACTTCACAACAGCCCTGTCGCTCAAATGCGTGAGCATGAAAATTGTGTCGATGATCGTTGGTTCAGCTGACTGTTGAACCCTAGCTGTAGAAACACAGCTTTATAGGTACCATATTTCGATCGCTGAGCCAGGCGCTCGACTCCTCGAGCAAAACACGCACTGCTCGGGCTAGCTGCGATGACGAATGCAGTGGGGATGTTCACGGCGCTGCGGACGGCGCATTCAAGTGGCTTAACATTCAGAAGTGGATTGAGTCCCATGCTCGTGATATCCTGGACGAGAGCGACGAGATCCTTCGTCCCCGGTTCCAACTCATTTACACGATCGGCCTCCAGCAGCACATGGACGGGTACCCTGACCGATGGACGATTACTCAGAACGTCCTCCGGCTCGTCAAGGAGTGTGCTCATACCCTTTCAAGAAATCATCCCAACTCCATGCAGTATGAATGTGACCCACCTGGATCGTTTCCATACATCCGCATTGTAGGAGGCCCCAACGTTGGTCGACAGCTGATATCATTGATTGTGGAAGACGTGATGGCTGGACGGATTCCCGATTTCAACTTTCAACACATCCAGCCGCAAGGATTGCACGATGCGATTCGGAGTTTCATATCTGACGAAAATGTCCTCCAAATTCCCGATACAGTCAACAGGGTGGAGGAGTGTGCTAAGCATTCTTGCCAGGATAATCTTTGGAGTGGACTACTACTACTCCGTGGTCTCCTGACCTCCAACATCCTCTTGTTTGCTCTTACGGAACGGAGATGGCGTGTTGACTATGGCCTTGTCTCACAGCCGCGACACACAGGATACTCAGACAATTCCCCAACCCCCACAATGCTTGCCGTCCCGTATCGGGCCAAAGACGTGCCGGCACCCAACACCCAGTTCGGCCATCCAGATATCACCATCATTCTCACATGCCTATCTTACTATTATACCGGACTCAGTGAGGAGCAGCTGAGGGCTTCTTTCGAAATTCTGCTAGACCAGGATGACCCATCCACGGAATATGCACTTTGGGTCAAACAGTATGGTTTCAAGTCAGTGCCGGAGTCGCTCCAGAAACTCGGCGAGATCAACCTCAAGTCATCGGAACAATGGGACAAGGAGATATTCCCGCTTTTCACTCGGAATCATGCAGTCATCGATTTCTACCTCTCGCGAGTGGTATTCCCGAAAGAAGCGAAGGAATTTCCTTGGAAGATTTCCGGGTCCAGCTGGGATCTAGCAGAGAAACGGCAAAAGGTTATTACCGGTGAGCCAGCCTACAGTTCATCCCGTGTCTTTCAATTGGGTCGCTGAATGGACTGCCAGGATTTTCGGGCACGAACGATGGCCGATGGCTGCTGCCAATGTCTATTGCTCAGCGCGACCTCGACCACCAGCAAGGATCCAATGCCAGGGTTCTTGCATATCTTCTTCAGCCCGAAAACGATTCGTATACGGTAACTCACGAGAATGGCGAACGGTCGACCACGCTTAGACTCCTCCAAATGGTAGCTACGCAACAGCCCAGAATTCGTGTTTTGTTGGATGTCGGGGCACAGATACTCGATTTTTCCAATCGTCAAGTGGTCGAAGCATGGCTAGACCTTGCCCGCGATGCTGCTGGTGCTATCTATTTCAACGAGACTGATGAACTAATGGTGCTCACACGAAGTGGTATCACTCAACCAATGCGATCGTCCCCGCTTTCTCAGCAGTTGGACCATTGCGTCGTCTATCTGGATCATGCGCACACAAGAGGTACCGACATCAAACTCCCCATCGAGTCCCGAGCAGCCGTCACACTAGGTCTCAAAGTCACAAAGGATCATCTGGTGCAAGGTTCGTTTTGGCATCGTGATTCGCTCGATGAATCTTACACGGTTTGTGTGTTTCAGGTTGTATGCGGATGCGCAAGCTGGGTCATGGTCACTCGGTCATGTTCTTTGCGCCGCTCGACGTTGATTGGAGCATCCGTGCTGTGGTCGGCAAAGAAGATCCGAACGCCCGAGTGGCTACTGTCGACGTTTTATGCTGGGCAATACACGAGACCTGGACGGATATTCAGCGACGGGCTCCTTACTGGGCACAACAAGGGATGAGTCATAAATACAGATCCGATGCCTGGTCCAATTTCGTCGCCACGAAGCTCACGCGAAAGGAGCTGGCAGATGCATGGCTCCAGCCGGACATCAAATCACTAGCTGATCTGTATGCACCATCCGAAGCTGAAAACGCGTCAGGTTGTTTGTCACAGTTAGATCCAGAGATCCGTCAGCGTTGTAAGGACCTCGGGGTTCTATCACTTCCTAATGCACAGATGGAAGAAGAACAAGAACGGGAGGTCAACCATGAGCGGGAGCGCGAACGAGAAGTGGAGCTACCTCCCCAGGCAAAACATGCGGAACATCACCTTCATCCAGACGTCGTTGAATTCGTGAACACCGGCGAGATCCCTCCATCACACGCAAACAGTGCTTTTCATCCCGTATTCACGACACTCGGAAAGAGCTCTGCATCTACTCGCGATGCAGACGTCTGGAGTCCATTTATCCTGGCGACGGCGGACTTCTGCAAGACGATCAAACTTGACTCCACTGAAGGCACTATGGATCAATATCTTCGACCTGTCCAGTGGATTCTCTCCCGCAACAACCTGAAGGACCACCACCAACTCCTCGTTCTGCTGAGCCCATTCGAGGCCAACAGCTTGATGCCAGGCATCAGGGCGAGCGAACATGTCCACCTTCATCTGTATGCATCGCGCACATCCCAACGTATGAAACCATCGGACGATCTCAAACTTTATTCTATACCTCCCTTGCCCTTCGACTGGGCTCCACCATGGGCTCTGATCGACCAACTCAACGTGTTTGCTGGGCAGCTCTATCTCAGGAACTATCAATCGTACCTCCGAGTATGTCGTTTCCTCGACGTACCTACGAAAGAGTCGCCGAACGATACAGCGGTCGGGTGGAATCTGTTCGACATCCCTGGTAGTTTGGAAGAGAACGAAATCAGGTTTTCAGGATCTCCGCTGCCTTCCGTGATGGCACTACTTGCCATTCGGAGCAGAGGGCGGCCGTTCGCAGACACGCACATGGGCAAAATTCTTCAAGGGGAGCAACTAACAGAGAAAGACTTTGAGGGGCCAACGTTGGTTCGGTCTGATCACAACCTTCCCGCGTCAGCAACAACGTCTACGCGCTGATTGACGATAAATTTCTCATCGATGATCGGTGTTGAGTTTTCTGATAGGTAAATGTTGACCGAGGACTCATCATCTGTTTTGCAGCCTTGGAGTTGCCCGTTTTCGTTCTCTTACCATGTACTGATTCAAATATGAGGCTTTCACCGTGTATGGTACACGTTCTCGTACAATATCACAGACACCACATGTAATTTCTAACAATTTGAATGGGCTTTGTCACTGCGAGTCTCGAGAGCTCCATGGGACAAGCTAGGAGCTTCGTCATGAACCCCATGAAACCACGTGTGTACTGCCCATCCCAGACTCGGTCGGACCCATGTGACGGTGTCGGGCTGTTACGAGTGGTAACCGAGAGTGAATGACAGACGTGCGCACATGATCATCCTTTCGTAGCTCAACTGCTGGGCCTTGAAGTGACAGGCTACTCCTTAATATACTACTGACAGCCTTGGTATAAATA
>JBBPND010000510.1:0-10797 GCA_038090655.1 Gastroboletus turbinatus | reverse complement strand
CGCGCTAATCACTCCTCGAGCAACCCCTATTCGTATTCCATATACGTTATCGTTGAATCAGGTGCCATTTTTGCCAGCGCGACGATCATTATGCTGGCTCTCTATGTGTCTGAGGGTGGAAGCCCTTTTCCGTACTCGATCCCATCCCTCGACGTTGCCTCTCAGCTAGCTGTATGTCAAGCTTACTTGCTGCTCTTCTCGTTTCACACTGAGTTGAATCATTTCATCAGGTCCTAACACCACTCTTGATCGTGGTCAGAGTCGGTCTCTATCGGCGCACCGTTGCTTCGGATGCGTCCGCGACAGGACAAAGTAATTCCACTACACTAGCATCTCGGGTCATGGTGGACCAGCGTTTCGATGTAGAACGCGACGTGGAACTCCATAACATGTCTTTTCGTTCCCACAGCCTCCCCGGCGACACGAAGGTGTGATTGTTACCGCTCACTTCCATTTCCAGGATGTCATACGTTTTATTTAAATGTTGTATTCAAAACCCTTGATGTACCCTACGTCCTCCATCGATCGATCCCTGCATTTCTTCGTTGACACGAATTTTTGTCCTCGTTATTATAGGGTTCTACCAATTACAGTCCAACGTTCCACCATTCACGAATTTATGATCGGTGACTAGTAATCTCGTTTTCTACTTATCGGTGCTTATGCTCAACACCGCTGATAGTTCTCCCTGAGGCTTTGTAAGGAACGCGATCGGGAGCAGACGAAACAGCTAAGCTGGTTATTCACATGGATCGCCGGAATGAACGGGAATGACCGTTCTGAGGCTCACACATTTGATGGTAGCGAGCATGACGGCCTTGATCTCTTGAACACAATTTGAATATATGACGGTCCCTGGCACCGTTTGATTGCGCCTGTGATCATGACCAGGACAAGTATAGTCGGAGTTCACCGTAAATCCGCTTGGCATCTGATTATCAGCCGCGCTCACTACAAGCTGATTGCCTCCATATGTCGATTCGTATGCTCAAGATCCATTCTATGGTGGTCACGATATGGTTAAGCTGGATGGAATCAGATTTTGAATGGCAGAGTGTGTCATTGGTGTACCTAGATGTGTTCCATCGCAGTAAGGAGTTACTTGAAGTTTTCAGCGTAAAGCTGCCCAATCCTGCGGGGGTTTCGCGAACCAGCCGATGTCAGAGCAAGAAATAGCCCTGGCATCATTTTCCTACAGCAGCGTTCCAGACTCTCCTCCTTCCCATTGGTTCTCGATTCTCGTTCTGCCCGACGTTTGGAAACACGATTGCAAGTACCCCCGCTTGGATAGTATTGATAAGCGGAACCCAGTGACGATCTTGTCTCCGCGGCTTCCTTGGACGTCACGAGCAACTTCCACTCCTCGTAGGGGAATAACTCCCGAGGTAGCCAGAGCTGTGACGAGTTTGAACATCAGCATTCTGTCATCGGGAATCATGGTTAGCTTGATGTGTTTCTCATCTGGGATAGAAAGAAGGGGAAAGGAAGAATAAGGTACGGACATGTGTGCACAGGAAACAAACTCCGAGCAGGGCAGTCGGACTCTATGTCAAGAATTCACTTCAAATCGCTCGCCGACGAACCCGCCGAGCAGGCTTCCGTTTCCACGCGCTGGCCATTGTGACGTGTCGATTTCCCGTCGACGATGTGTACCACGAATGTTGCGTGCCGCTACATTCATGTTTCGGCGCGTTTACTGTCCACGTAAATGGACTTGAACGGACTGCATATGCGGTTGGTGCCATTGGGTAACGAGCATAGTTGGCTGTGATTCGGCGAGGCCACGCTGGTGTATCGTCCATGCCCATAAGAAATAGCATCTCTTTGCTATCACTGCGAGAAACTCAAATCACCGCGCACCGCACGAAGATCGCGGTGAGGCCATCTTGCTCAGAGCATGTCGTCTGTTTCTTCCGCACCCCAAGACTCTTGAGAAAAAAAGGAAAAATCTGAACGCCACGACACTCTACAGCAAGGTCAGTTGATCACGGAGAGTCGCCGTGGTAGTGATCTGGTCTGGGTATGGTGTTGAATGCGTCCTATGAAGACGGGACAGACGCAGATCGGCCAAACGGATGTCCAGTCACTAAAGTAAAGGTTGGGAGTCACCAATGTTCTCGGCGAACTTGGACAGTCCGTTACTAAGATGAGTGATATTTTCGCAAGCTCGAGAATATCAGAATGAAAGTCAACATTATACTCAACGTTCGAAGAGTCTGCTGGGGAACTGGGAACCGAGCAAATTAGCTGACATAGTGGCAGGCGTAACTTGGGTGTCGACCGTGACCGCACTTGCTTGAACTTGTGCAACGGAATGCTTGAAGAGATAATGTTTACGTAACTTACCACATATGCGAGCCTGCAAAAGTTTGAGCTTGACCTCAGCTGATATGAGTTCGACCACGCCCACAAGTTCCTCCAATTCTTCATCACAGGTAGCCACAAAACCAGCCAAGAAGTCCACGCTTGGTGCGCCCTCCCAGCTTTCACAGTCCAGTCGCAAAGGAAAGCGAGCCTGGAGAAAAAACATCGATATCCAGCATGTCGAGGAAGGGTTGGAAAGCCTTCGAACGGAGGAACGGGTCGTCGGGTGAGTAAAATCTCAAGAGGCTGTCGCATTGCTGCATCAATACTGATGCGCCGCGTTCACGTAGCTCGATATTGCAAAAACAGACAGACGAACAACTGTTCGTAGTCGATACCAAGGGCGATGAGCGAGGTACGTTCTCCGGACCGTTCTTCAGAGCCGATCGTACGAACCCAACCGTTCGTTCCAGTTCGAAACTCGTTGCCTCGATACTCGAAACTGCAACTGACGTCCACTAAAATCCTCTCGCAACGGTCCGCTGTCCCTGCTGTCGTATCACGCGCAACGAAGCCATCAAGAGCGAAAATTTCTGTCGCAGACAAAGAGAGACTGTTACGGATTGCGAAGCGTCCCCGGAAAGGTCCGTTTAATGCCATCATGGATCCGACCGAATTCGGCGCGGGGAGTGCCGCCATCGACGTCTCATTTGCCGTCAAACATAGCGGGGGGCACAATCTATGGGAGGTACCGGCTGTCGAAGAAATTGTACCAGATGGGCTAGAGACGGTTCAAAAGCGCACAGTCAAGGTAAGGTATCCCCGCTGACGATCAGGTCATGAACTTGGCTCATCTATGTGTGCAGAAACCAGACCTCGGCCACCCGCGAGATGTGATCGAAGTGCCTGCGGTGTGTGTTCCTCATCCAGGTGCCTCTTACAATCCACCGGTACAGGCACACGAAGCACTCCTCATGGAAGCCTACAAAATCGAGCAACGGAGACAAGATGAGGCGGATCGTCTTCGGGAGGCTCAACAGAAAATTGAGCAAGCGCGCGCATTCGCCGCAAACGACGTTACGGAGGGTATCCCTGCTGGGATGGTTATTGACGAGATCAAGGACGACGGAGAGACGATTGCCAATGCACCCGCCATAGTACCCAAAAGACTACCCACGAAGAAAACTAAACAACAGATTGCTCGCATGGCGAAGCGAAGGGCAGAGGTACGCCTTGAAGACGACCCATGACCATACCGTAACTGACAGTGTATGTGATCACAGAAACATGCATTGGCGGAGAAATCCCTTCGAAAACGCATCGTCAACTCGATTAATCTGGCCAAGAGGATGCGCTCTGAGCTCTCCAAGCTTGCGGATGCCCACCAACAAGCTCGCCTAGCACGACAACTTGCGCTTCGGCTGAAGCTACGAAAAGGCCTTGCTGGCCAACGACTCGGAAAGCACCGAATTCCTGAAAACGAAATCGAGGTGCAGATCGGGGAGGACCTGAGCGAGAACCTCAGGAATCTCAAGGTATGTGGCTGGTGATTATACATGTCCTTTGTTGACGACACATTCAATAGCCTGAAGGAAACTTGTTTCGCGATCGTTTTGTAAGCCTTCAGCAACGCGCACTGATTGAGCCACGTGTTCCTGTACAGTAAGTACCTGCTCCTTTGCCCGTAAGCTCACGCTAAGAGGCAACTTTGCAGGCCAATGAAGCGGAAAGCGAAGCCAATAGAGTACGAGAAGCATGCATGGAAACGTTTCGAGTAGTTACACCGACTGCCCTGCACACGATTTGCATAAATGATTCAATGAACTGGCCCTCTAGAGATCAGCCTGTGATTTTTTGAACCCGGAAAGAAAAAATGAATGCTCTGTGGTGGTAAAGGATAAAAAGGAGTGGACACTGTGGGAGTTGAACCCACGACCTCACGCAATCTTCGATGCGAAGCGTGCGCGCTACCAACTGTGCCAAGTGCCCTGTAAGCTTGTGCCGTAACGGGCAAAACATCAGCGGCACTGGGACGCAACACTCCTAACGGACGTTGAGAGCGCGTCTTTGTACCGACAGCAGCATGATGGACGTCGACCTGACCGATTCTGAAGTTGCGAACCAATACACGACACAACAACCCCGACGGCGTCTCGCGCGCCCCGTCGACGACGCCCATCCCTTTGATCTCGACGCCTACATCGCCAGCTACACCGGTAAGATGACCACAAACGCTCGCAAGGACCCACTTACTGACCGTGCACAGGTCGTACCGTCCTAGACAGACTCATCACCATCATCGCCTCCTGCCCCTCCATCGCCCCACAAGCATTGAAACTCGCGTTCAGCCACCTCTACCGTCTCCGCGATCCGTCGCTCGTCCAGGTTGCCTTGTCTGCGTATGCGAGTGCCGCAGCGTTGCCCGAAGGTCAGGGATTACCACCTGCTGGGGATGTCGTGGCCGTGAATACTGCCTGGATCGAGGAGGTGACCAAGAAGAATGCGGCAGAGCGGACGAAATTGGAGGTCGAGCTCAAGACGTATACGAACAACCTGATCAAGGAAAGCATACGGGTGCGTGAACCGTCTTGCCTTTTGTTCGTCTGTGTGTGAGCGTGTGTGATGGGACGGTCGTTCATGCATCATGATGAAACAGATGGCGCATAGAGATCTCGGAGAGCATTATCGTGCCACTGGCGATTTCGCCTCGGCAATGAAACATTTCACGAAATCGCGCGAATTTTGTTCGACAAGTAAGCATGTACTGGAGATGTGTCTTTCTGTTCTAGAGGTACGTCGAGACCACCCAAGCTTCTGCTGAGCCCATGGAGACAATCGATCGTGTTTACAGTTCGTGATCGAGCAACGCAACTATACACACATTTCATCCTATATTTACAAGGCGGACGGGGCCTTGGAAAGTACAGCTGCAGCAACCGCTAGTAGTGCAGAGGGTGGCGCGACTGCCACCTCGGCCCAACCTACGTCCAAGAAACCGAGCCCCGAGCGCGAGCAGGTGCAATCAAAGCTCGATTTCGCCATGGCTTTATCGCACCTTGGACAGGGTAATTACGAGAAGGCGGCCTCGTTATTCCTGCGACTCGGCCCTCCAGAACAACTTGGCGATTGGGTTGGTAAGGTGGGTGCCAGTCCCGGTGGTTTACGCAATGACTGAAGACCTCGATCATACAGCTCGTTGCTCCAGGTGATATTGCCATCTACGGCACGCTTTGTGCTCTGGCGAGCCTCCCTCGCTCTGCCATTAAGGCACAGCTCCTCCGAAATCCCGTTTTCTCCGCATATATAGAGCAAGAACCCTATGTTCGTGACCTCATACAAGCATACATGTCTAGCGATTTCAAAACAACGCTTGAGATCCTCTCCAGATATTCGGTGAGACCTCCTTTTTTTTCTTATCTACACTGACATATCGTGACGTTGTTTGGAATAGACAAGACATTATATAGACATACACCTGGGAGTTCACGTGAATGATGTCACTCAACATTTGAGGCAAACAGCCATCGTACTCTACTTCCAGCCATTCGAGACAATCCGCCTTGACCGCATGGCATTGGCGTTTGGTTGGAGTATCGAGGAGGTCGAACGGGAGGTCGTCGCTCTCATTCAAAGTGGTCAAATTCAGGGACGCGTGGATAGTCAGAACAAGGTAACGATCCATGGATCACAGCGCAAAGCTTGCTTGGATGATACATTCACTCCCTTTATAGATTTTGAAGGCAAAAAAGACGGACCACCGCGCGGAATTGTTTGAGCACGCCATGAAGACGGCGTCGGACATCCAGAGCACGAATCGCAAACTACTTTTGCGAATGCGACTGTAAGTTCAAGAATCCGTTTGTAGGCATTGACTGGTTCATTTCGTGCAGACAACAAGCAGAGTTGGTCGTCAAAAGCCCCAAGTCAAGACGGGATCAAGCCCAGAACCTCCTCGAGTCTTCTATGGTCATGGGAGAGTTGATCTGAGATGGAAATGCTACCTTGTTTCCCCCACCTTTGTCATATGGCACAACAGAGATGCAAACGAAGATCTGCGTGTGCGAACAGTGAGATACAACAATGTATAAATTACAGCTACGAGTCCCCGAAATACTCGTCCACCAGTGCCTCTTTCTGTAGTTTGAGTAGCACGCCTTCCATTTCCCCCCCTGTCGGCATTTTCGGCGGTAGGAGGTCCTCTGGCGAGAGGAACGAAATGTACGATGCTGCCAGCTGGGCGTGGGCTTGCATCGAGTTTGGTGCGGGGGTTGGTATGACCTGTTGTTGGGCCGAGTCTGTCTTTGATCGTTTGGTGCTTTCGGGTGGAGGGTCGTCCTCGTTTGCCATGCTGACATCACCATCGGCTTTCCGCTTTGCACCATTGGTCGATGACGGTGAACCAGACAGAGTAGCAGTTGTAGACGGTCTGGGATCACGAGGAAGGTCGGGTATGGGATCGTCCTCGGGGATCTCGAGCACCTCGCGAATCCGTAGCTGCGCCTCCCGCCACTCCGCCTCCTCCGCCTCCCTCTCATACTCGATCAACTCATTCCCCGACTGTGTCTCGTCCAAATCCCCAAAGTAGGCTGGCCCTTGCTGCATAAACTTTTTGTAATATGCCAAGGCTTGGTTTTCTTCTTCCTCCTCTTTTTTTCGACTTTGAAATAGTTCTCGGATGCCGGGGAGTTCTTTGGCGCGACCAAAGTACCTAGTCGATCATGAGCGGGTGAGTGAAGTGAAATGGGGTGGGGAGAGGGGGGGACGAACTTGTATCCTTTGGTACCGGGTACTTCCTTGCCGTCGTCGTCGACCATGGCAACATTTCGCCTGTAATTCGCACCTCCGAGAGCGATGATTTGGTTCTCCCAATGTCGCTTTTCGCGCAACAACTTGTTGATCTCGTCGTTCAAATCTCGCACCTCGTAGTCGGTCAGACCAGCTACACAAAATTTTATTCAATGCCAGACGCCGGGGAGGTCATGAGCGGGGAGGTGTTGGAGACGAGCGCTGAACCGAAACGGGGGTACGTACCATCCTGGATCTTGGACACTTTTCTACTGATCTCGCGTAGGATTTCACCTCGCCAGCGTTCGCATTCACGCAGGCTTTTACATGCACTGGCCATCTTGGGCCGTTTGTCTCCACGGGTACCGAGGCCCAGCTCAGCTGCTTGGGCTTCGCGGAAGCGATAGAGCATGGACTGCGCCTTCTCTTCATTACGTGCCTATAGAGAGTTATTAGTGTGCACTGATCTCTTTGAATAAGATAGAGGCGTACCATGGTAGTATGTGAGGAAAGTGGATGTTTGTTTGGCAAGAGCTTTAGAAACAAACAGATCCACGTGGCTCGATCCGACAGCCGAAAGCCTCATATCCGACTCTAGTCCATCTTTGCAAACGTCGTACAATGTCACCGCAATTCTCGGAAGAAGACATCGCAGAAGAACAAATTCACTTTTCAAACGTCGTCGCTACATTCCAACAATATGCTCAATACTCGGTAATAGACCTCGTCATGCATCGTTCCAGAAGTCATTGACACCCTGACACGCTGGACACGCTTCTTCGTCTTGATCGCTCACAGTTGACCGCCAACAACCGCCGCCGAAAGGACCTTTATACGCTTCCTCATGCAGACAAGGCATTACTAGACTTGATAGGCTACAGAAGCAAACTCCAAGAGATCGACACGGCCATCCTCGCCAATGCTGACTTCTTGCATAAAATCGTCGCGAATCCGGAAATATTTGGACATGATGTCATCGCGGGAGAGGTCGGAGGAGTGGAAGAAGATGTGATATTGGAGGATTCGGAACGTCCTTTGCAACGGTCGTTTGGATTCCGTGGACAAGGTAGGGATGATTCGGAGCAAACGTCATACTCAGGCTATCCCATGATTAGCATTTTTTTCAGGTCATGATGAATCGCGCACGGCGCATATTCACTCGCACGACTCCCCTAAGGATGCAAAAACACCGGATCCGAGGAGACCACGCCGACAAGGTCAGGCCAAGTACAAAGCCACGGATTTTGACATGGACAAGTTGAGAAGCACAGTCAAACAGTTCGTTCGCGATTGGAGTGAAGACGTGCGTGTTTCTGTGATTCAGCATTTCTTTGCCATCCGTCATCGACGCGTCACCAGGGCAAAGCCGAGCGTGATTCGTGCTACGAACCGATGAAAAGGGCCCTCGAGGAATATTTCGAGGGTCGAGACAGGTTACATCAGACTTTCTGGTGAAGTACACCTGGTTGTTGACTTGTAAACTTCAGGCGAACGATCCGAGTTCTCGTCCCCGGGGCAGGTCTGGGGAGACTGGCGTATGATGTAGCGATGCTTGGTTGAGGGGATCTGCCATCCAAACCCGAGGCGCGATGCTGACCCAGACCACCAGGTTTCGCTTGTCAAGGAAACGAATTCTCTCACTACATGCTCCTCTCCTCGTACCTCATCCTCAATAAGTACGTTTCCGAGCTTGCTACAACCGACTCCACCTAACCCGTGCCCAAGGACCGAGTCGATCGGGGAACATACCATATACCCATATATCCACTCGTTTTCAAATATCCCTTCCAAACGTGCCTTGCTTCGACCTGTGAAAATCCCTGACGTCCTCCCATCTGATCTACCTCCCGGATCTGACTTTTCTTTGGTAGCTGGTACGCGGTCACCTTTCTTCCGCTTGTATCTTTCCCTGCTGCAGTTCCACGCCAGGTGACTTTGAGGAGATATATGGCGCTGAAGACACGGATAAGAGCGAACCGCACGCCGGACAATGGGACGCCGTGCTCACCTGTTTCTTCATCGATACAGTAAGGCTCATCCCGATCTGTCCCGAATCGCACAATCCCACTCAGTCCATGATCCCAGGCCAAGAACATCGTGAATTACCTCCGTGTCATCCATCGCATCCTTGCACCGGGTGGCGTTTGGATCAATCTCGGTGGGTACCTTGAACAACATGCCAGCCCTTCGTTCGTTCGAGCGCCACCGTTGCCTTCCAGGCCCGTTGTTGTGGCACTTTGAAAACAACAACACCAACGACCCGTCGATAGAGTTGGATTTGGAAGAGATGAAAGCGTTGGCGCGCAAGATTGGTTTTCGGCTGAGCGTGAGTCTCTTTCTCCTTGATCGACAACGTTCGGTGTTCCCATCCGAGCTAGAGCGCAATGATGCGATGTGTGAGCATTGGTTCGACTGACGTTTGATCGTCGGCAGGACGAGCGGACGATAGAGACGAGTTATACGAGCAACGATCAGTCTATGCTCGGATATGTTTACAAGGCTGCGTTTTGGAAAGCGACAAAGGACTAGGCGTCCGCTATCGGGGGCAAAATAGAATAGAATAGAATAAAAACGCTGATGAATCCCATTGGTGACTTGTAGATGTATTCTCGCGAGTGCAGGTTCTATCGCGCGGGGACGTATGTACCCTCGTAGAAGCTTGTCGGCTCCGTCGCGTGACACCCTTTCCGACACGACGCGACTCGTCCGGTATGAAGTTCCTTCCCCTCTTCAAGAGAGTACGACAGAACTAGTCGGCTCGACTGCAACACCATCGTGTTCTCCGGGACATTTTCACAGCGCTGAAAACCCAGAACAAGACCACTTTGAGAATGAGGTGCAAACGTTTTTTGAGGGGTACATCCATTTTGGGCGACGAGTATATATTGAAAAAACGTCTTGCTTCACCAAGGCCGATGGCAAGCCGACGATTGTGCTGGGTTGATTATCGTCGTTCTTCCTTTCGTTGGGTGACACGTCGGATTGAGGATGACATCTCTATGTGCTTTGAACATCGCGGACTTGACAACGACGAGGTCACGATGATACAGTAGTTTGTCAGTGTAAAACTATCTCCCGACTTGGCAACACTCACAATGGATTGCGGTGTGTTACCACAGCCGGCGCTGTGTTCGAGGGAGTAGAGCGAGACGTCAACGTTCAACAACGACCCCTAGTTTCCACATTCGAGGAGATCGTATCTGACCACCAGAATGACAGCCATTTGACGAGAGTTCGACTGCAGTCCGACTCACGGACAGAATTTGCCTCCGACTCAGAGTCTCCTTCCTACCCAGCTCTCACATACTAGTACTGGTGACCGCATAACTCCACTCCGGGACGCACATCCACCCCTCCCCTAGCAAAAGTGATCCTACGACGACTCTGCACTGCGGAGTAAGGTGGATTACAAAGAAAGCCTCGGTGATTTGATGCCCTATAAATTTAAGGCCCCTAGTAAGTTTATGTTCGTAACATAGTTGTGGCAACTCACATCTTTACAAGAGCCCCTCACTCTCATCGCTGCTCGTTTACAATATGCCGGCAAATCGAACATCACTTATGGTCGATAGCATGTTCACAGCTGTCGACCAAGGGTTCTCATACGATGGCATCGTATCACCGCCGCTAAGAGGTCTGGAGGATCGACCTCCCCTCACCGTTTTACTTCATGACATTGAGGTTTGTCCTCTGCTCATCTTACCCGCC
>JBBPND010000509.1:0-10801 GCA_038090655.1 Gastroboletus turbinatus | reverse complement strand
TCCAACTTCTTTGTTTACAATCTCAGATTGTCCGTCCGTCTGTGGATGGAAGGAAGTGGATAGCTTCGTGGAAATAGAGAGGGATTTGTTTATTTCCTGCATTACTTGTGCAGCGAATTGCGGTCCTTGATCTGAAGTAATAGAACGTGGAAGTCCGTGGTGCTTCCATACATTATCCATAAATAGTTTAGCAGTGTCGAGAGCTGAGCATTTGTCTGTGCAAGGAATCAACTTGACTTCTTTAGATAGCCAATCAATGACTGTGAGAATAGCATTATAACCGTGGGAATCGGGTAAACCTGAAATGAAGTCGGCTGTGATGTGTTCCCACAGGGTTTGCGGAATTGGTAAGGATTGAAGTAAGCCTGCTGGGGCTGTGTTCGATCCCTTGAATCTCTGACAGGTGTCGCATCTACCGACATAATCTTTAGCCAATGTAGCCATTCCTGGCCACCAGTAGTTGCGCTGCAACAAGTCTAATGTCTTTTCGTAACCGGGGTGTCCGGCTACTGGTGTGTCATGATGCTTTTGCATGATCTCCATGTGCAGCACCATGTTGTCGGGTACGAACATCCATCTGTATGTGTCATAGAGAATGCTGTCACATTCTTCAGCAATCTGGTGTTTCTTTTGTAGATTTTGTATTTCAGTCTCGGTTAAGAGACATGTGGTGTTGAATATTTTTTGTTTGATTATATCCCCATCATCTGCAATTGTGATCGAAGATCGGATCTTATCCGTGACAACTAAAACTCCTTTGTTGTTGTTTTCCATTCCTTCGGTATGATCTTCTCGTCTAGAGAGAGCATCCGGTTTGGTCATAGTGTGACTTGGCTTGTAGTGCCAAGTCATGTTGAATCGGGATAAATACATAGCCCAACACGCTTGGCGTCGGTTGAGATCTTGTCTCGTCATAAACCACTGCAGGTTCATGTGGTCATTCCATATTTCAAACTGGTGTCTAGCACCTTCTAGATGGTGATGCCACTGCTCTAGTGCTTGGATTACCGAAAGCATTTCTTTATCTGTGATTGGGTAATTCCGTTCTTGTGGCGTCATTGTGTGGGAGGAGAAGGCAATGGATGCCATACTCCTTCTTTTTCAATAGATAAGACTGCATCTGTTGCGAAGTCGCTTGCGTCGCATTCTAGGTGATATTTAGAGTTTTCGTCAGGAAAGGCGAGGACGGGAGCTGTCATAAAATGTCCTTTAAGCATGTCAAACACTGTCTGCTGGGCTTCTTTCCATTGGAAGGGTTCATCCTTCTTTGTGAGGTTGTGGAGTGGTCTAGCCACTCTCGCGTAATCTTTTATGAATCTCCTATAGAAATTGGCCAATCCTAAGAAGCTCTGTACTGCCTTTACGTTTTTGGGTTCAGGCCATTCCCGAATGGCTCTGACTTTTTCTCCGTCCATAGAAATGCCATCTTTGCCGACAATCATGCCAAGGAAGTCAACTTCTGTTGTGCTGAATGAGCATTTTTCTGGTTTTAGGAATAAATCATTTTCTTCAAGCTGGCAAAGCACTTCTAGTATGATTGTGTCGTGCTCGGCTTGGTTATCTGTTTTTGTGAAGATCATGAGGTCGTTGATGTACATGACTACCACATTATCCATGTCAGCAAAGATTTCATTCATCATCGCTTGGAAGGTGGCAGGGGAATTGCATAATCCAAAGTACATAACGAGGGGTTCGAATGCACCTTTGGAGCATACGAACGCGGCTTTCCACTCGTTGCCTTCTTTAATGTGTACGTTATTGTATCCCCATCTCAGATCCATTTTTGTAAAGAGTTTAGCTCCTTGCAGCTTGTCTACGAGCTGTGCAATAAGCAGGAGTGGGTAATTGTTTTTGACCATGTGTTCATTAAGGTATTGGTAATCCTGTACCATACGCTTTTTGCCGTCCTTCTTTGGTATGAAGAACACAGGTGATGTTTGGGGGGATTTAGAAGGTCTTATGTAACCCTTCTTTAGCTGATCATAAAGGAACGCGGCGACTTCATCTTGCTCTGTCACGCTAAGGGGAATCAATCTACCCTTCTTTGGGTTGAACATGTCCTTGAGATCTATAGTGTGATCCCATGGTTTGCTGATGGGCATGCATTCGGATTCCTTTTTCCGGAACACATTTAGATATTTGTGATATGCCAAAGGAACAAGTTCCTCTGGGGTCTTTTCTTTGGGTTTATCGAGATCTTTAGTTAGTTGCGCTTCAAGTGTGGAAATAGTGGCGGGAACTGAATATTGTATGTCATATTCTTCTTTTTCGATCTCTGCAATGAAGGCAGATCGATCTTGTAACATGAGGCAGTGGCGTGGGCAACATGTCAACTTGACAGTGCCTGAAATCCAGTCTATCTCAGGGTTGTGGTGTTTCAGCCATGAATACCCAAGGATAAAGGCATTCTTGCCAAGGTCTGTGACTTCTGCTGTCACTTTCTCTCAGCCCACTTTTTATCAATGAATATGATGTTAGCTCCTGAGTCTAGCAGGGCTACCATTTTCGTATAGTTTTTCTTTTGCGACTGAGGCGCAATACAAATGTCTAGCATTATTTCATGTATAGGTTTGACGCTTCTTATGAAGACGTCATCAGGGATTTCTTTCTCGTGAATATTTTTTTGCTTTTTGTTAGAGGAATTAAGCACAGGATTAACGTCCCTGCCGAGCCCTTGTGGGGACCCCTCTGACAGTAAATGTGATATAGAGTTAAAAGAGTCCATGGTTTCTTCCACGGGGAGTGCGTCAAATCTGTTTTGAGCTTTCACACACCCTGACATGTGTGTCAGCTCTAATCTTTTCCCAACTTCTTAGCCGAGATGTTTTTGTAATCCTTGAACCAGGCTCTAGCCTCGTCAAGGTCCATTCCCTTTATGGCATGAGACCAATCTCGGCCTTTGCCCTTTTCGGGTTTGGAAGCTTTGATGCTTTTATCGTCATCCCAGGACGTGTGCGAGTCATCATCTTCTTTTGATGATGCTTTGAGCGTGTTGCGCAGCTTTTCCTTGTCATTGCCCTTGAACTTAGAGCATTTGCGAGCGTGTCCCCCTCCGAGGAACTTGCACTCGCTGCATTGTAGTTTGGGCCTTTTGCAATCGGCCACCCTGTGGCCTTCCTTGCCACAGTTGAAGCATGCAGTGCTGTTACCACTACGCGTGGCATCAATGTCCATGGTGTTAGGATCACGTGCTCGTGCCCTTGCAGCCGTTCCTTTGGAAATGAATTTAAGGAGCTGTTCCCGAGCTCCGGCCTTCTTGAGTGCGGCTTTAAACTGCGTGAGATTGTCGAAGTGATCATTGTCACAGATCAACTGTTCTATGATTGCTCGGTTTGCATTTTGTTTGAGGAGTTCAATGAGACAATCCTCATCGTAACCAGCCATGGTCTGGTAAGTTTCGAATTTCATGAGGAAAACGCCCATGGGGGAGTCGCCTTGCTTAAGGGTCGACAACATTCTCCTGTTCCAGTCTTTCTCAGTGGAAGACCGGAAATGATCCTCCACGAGTTTGGCAAATTCGGCCCAGGTGTTGTAATCCTGTGTGCTGGCAATCATTTTGTTTAATTGAGCCCATGCAAAGGCTCCTGCTTCTCTGCCTGTCATGCAGGAGAGTACAGCGCAGTAAGCGTGTGTGCCCATTAGTGTGTCTTTATTTACGTCTCACCAGACACCGACCTTAGTCCACCATTCTTCGAATTTCTTCCCATGAGAACCGTCAAAGGTTCTGGGGTCAGCGAAGACTTTGGATATTCTTGGCGGTTGGTTATTTGGAGCCGCCGCTCCAGCTTGTACTGCTGGTATGGCAGCGAGTTGTGCGTTCAGCTGGTCAAGCTGATCTTGTAAATTTACATTTAGGACCCTTGCTGCTTCAGCACAGTCCACTTGGTTCTCAAGGAACAAACGAAGCTCAGATGCTAAGTCTGCTCAGTCATCTCCAGCTTGTGATGCTTGTGTCAACGCAGCAGCGAGTCCACGAGGGAGAGAAGTCATGATTGTATTTTAAGAAAAGGAAGGCTACTGTCATATACCGTAATCCAAGTACAACTCCGGTCCTCCGACCTCACTCCTCACGTCCTCTGGTGCGCTCTCGCCCAGGACATCTCCCTGACCCTCCGGACTTTGTCCTCCGAACTCTCCATTTCACTCTGTCTATATACGAACTAGTCTCACCTCTTACTTACCTCTGTACCTGTGCTTCGCTTAGGAGCACAGCTCCGGTGACACCCAACCTCCGACCTTACCTACAAACCTATGTACCTCCGAAGTATATAAACCCTTAGACAAACTCCTGTACACTTAGCTTGAATATCGACTTAGACACTGATTCCAAACCCTCAGAACCACGTCCCTTGTCTTCCTCTGCTCTGCTCCGAAATCCGAGACAACAAGAATCAGCAAGGGTGCACCACACACAGTGAAGCCAACGTCTCAACAACCCCAAACTCCAGAACGTCGGAGTTATACCCAGGAGTCCGGCATGGCCTTAACAGCTACTGAGAGTAGCACTTTGGTTTGTGTAAGATAAGATGGGGTCTCAAGACCTTCGTTGTATAAGTATCATCGGGGTTAGGTTTGCCACCATTTAATCTCCTAACGGTGCAAGTGCCTCTCTTTTTCTGCTTCTTTTGTACCGGCTCTGGTATGATCTCTTCTTCCTCTCTTTCTCTCTTAACAGCTACAGTGCCAAGGATGGCCGCTATGGGTTATGATGCCGGTGAGTGCTAAATCTGGAATTGGTTCTGGTGAGGAACGAGATGCAGGGATGGGGAGTTGAATGAGTCCGGGTAAATCTACAATATACCATCATTCGGGTCGTAGTCAGGGTTGGAGATGGCAGAGTGCTGATTGACTGAGGTGACATTGCAGGCTTGTGGGTTGCCCGATTGGATAGCGTGGGCGATGATCCTGAGTGGGTCTCAGAAATTCCATAAGTCTCCTGACGAGTTGTGTGAGAAATTGAAAAACTCGGGGCATAACTCTTCTTCGAGTGCCCTGAGGAAGATGGTAGCTGGTGAGAAAACCTCTTCACGCTCTATGCCCAGTAAAGCTACTTCTACTGCTGCAGACTCCTGTGTTACTACTTCTTCCCAAGCTGTTCTAGTCGGCAAAGGACCTGCTTGCCCGACTGTGGCTACGTAGGGATGGGCAAGGTGGTCCTCAACCGGCCTGTAAGCTGCTTGGCGGAGAAATCTGTGGAGAGACCTGTGAAAGGTAATAGGCACTAAATGCCTCGTTCATGAGCGTTCGTGACCTTGACTTCGTGAAAACCCGACGCACTGGCTAAGGCGAGGGGTCAATGGTGATAAGGTGAAGATAGGGAGTATAGTCTAGTTCTAGTGAAACAACCAATCAAAGTCAAGGGAGTGACTTCATGTTATCATTGAGTGTCAACTAGGGAAGTGGGGAGAGAGAATACTGAGTCCGACTTGAGAGAGAAAACCCAAGAGAACTAGACTGGGGATGCCAGTACTAGCCTTGGGGTTTATATAGCATAGTATGGTATGTACATGTTTGTATCAGATCTACCGATGTAGGGCATAGGGTGTAACATGAGATAGCAGAGATTAAGAACATGTGTTATGGCATGAGGCATAATGGAAGAGAAGTGTAACGTGCTGCTAGAGCATGTAATGGAAATGAAAAGGAAGCGTGCACAGCACAGAGATGAACATGGGAACAATATAACTATATATGGTCTGTTGCAACTGGTGCAGTGTGTATCCTGTGACTGACGGACTAGCCTGCACAGTTGAATGGAAATAAAGGGTCAGGTGACCTGGTCACGTGATTATAAAAAGAGTGAAGCAAACAACTAAGTGTCTTGAATGCATGTACTGTAGTGTTGTTACTGATCGTAACAATAAACATAAGCTTTGACTGCAAACTCCTTAGTTGCACAATAAGATTGTGTTATCATTATAACCATCTGAGTGAACTAAGTGACTACTACTACATTCCAATCAATTTGGAAACTTCTTGACATCTGTACAATCCAGCATATCAGGATTAGTACTCCCACAAAGCCTCTGACTTCCTTTTTAGAAACTCACTTCTATAACCTTTAATATTTATCCATCTCACCTAGCAACTTCATTAGAGTTGGCTAGGGTTTGATTGTGTTTGTTCTAGTAACCATAAAAGGCATTACCCCTTTTGGTTAATTAGCCCCTATCTACAAATTCTCATCATTCTATCATTCTATATCTAGCAATCTAAGTAGTATTGACTACAGTTGACTAGTATTTGTTTGTGTTTACCATTGGTTACTAGTATTTGTTCTACAAGTACATATTACTAGTACATACCATCTTACTAACCAGACTACCATTGAAGCGTCTATCATCAAAACTAATCCATAAATATCAGTTGAGGATTAGCGAACAACCCACGTTATTGACTACACTAAGTCTACTCACCAACTCAGTACTAGAAGTTCTAGTCATTGCTTTGTCTAGGAGATAAAATCTATTCCTAGCTTATAGTGTTTCAACCGTGGAAGGTAAAGCATAAAGTCTGGGGGAATACACCTATATTTTGTTCATTTCCTATTGCTTAACCTAACTAAACATCACACTGTGCTCAACTTGCTTTGTTGGTTATTCAAACTCTCTTATTGACCTCCCCACCCTTGACTTCATCATCTGCTGCCTCTTGGCCCTCTCCATGTGATCTTCTGTTGTGTGGCATCCATATTGCATGCATGGTAGCTGTTTCATCATCTGAAGTTCCATGTGACCTGCCTACTGGCTCTATTGGCCCAGTGCTCATCACAATCAGGTTTAGTGTGTTAGCAGCCTCATCCTGAACCTGCTGACCACTCGCTGGGGTCACAAGGCTTATGTTGTCACTGACTCTCCCACATAGCTTCTGGTCTTTCTTGACTTCCACTTGAAGTCATTTGACTATTTGCAACTGCAAATCCTTAAGGCATTATTGTTGTTTGTAGAGTTTGTGTAAGCTGGGAATTTGATTGGACTTCACAATTGCTAGTATGATAGCATAGTTGGGTTTTTGTGTAATGCACTGGGCTTCCCACACTGCACTGATTAATTTCATGTAGTAATTTGACCAATTGTGTCTGTTGAAGCTCAAGACTTTAAATTTCATTCAAATTTCAAGTTCTACTTTGTAAGCCTTTAACAAGTTGTTTTCCAAGTCCAGGAGTGATCTACTGAGCTTGGGAGGGGCTTATAACCTATAGAATGATTTAATAGTCACTGATATTAGAAGGAATACCAGTTACCTATAGAATACTTTAGTAGTCAGTAAAGTAATACTATGTATGATGTAATGGTTGGTTGTGTAAGCTATAGTCCCAATATGGAATACAAAACTCCAACAGACAAAGTTTACTTTAAGACCCTTTGCCTTGATGCCATCACCCATCTCTTGGTCTCAACTAACACTCAGAACACCTTCCTCTCCAGGACAATCCACAAGATATGTATGCAGGGAGCAGGAAGCTGCCCTTTTCATTGCTCTCTCCAACTTAGAATGTTGGAATTTCTCAAGGATCTTGACTATTATCTGTATGCTCTATTCTCTGCAATTTCATCAAGGATTGTGGAAGTCACTCTTGTCTTCAACCCCTTTGGACAATGTACTCCCTCTGCATTTTCCTCTCCATTAGACAACAAAGAGTCAGAAGTGGTTGAACAAGTAGAAGCTCATTGGACAGGCAATGTTGGCAGTACTTCTATTCCTCCTCATCACCCCTAATACCATGAAATCTACATCCATTGCCATCATCTTGGTTATATTCATGTCAATTGCCAATTTATCAATGCCTCTGTCTTGAATGGGCTCTCAAACACATCCAATACCACTGCCCACATCATTGACCCACTCCTCCAGTCTCACCCCCTTCATCTTTGCCTACTTCATCGTGCTCCTCTTGGTCTTCTCATACTTCTTTACAATCTATCCATTGTGTTCTGACCATCCATGTTGTTTGCTGCATATCTCCTCCTCTCCTCAACTTGACTCTCCCTCTCCTATACTGAAGCTTGGGAAAACATTACTGGATCTCCTGTGGGAGGATATATTGACCTTTGAAAGTATTTTTGTTGTTGACTTGATCCTGATATGAAGATAATATTATAACTTAACTTAACTTATCTTTTGTTGCATTATTGGTCTTACTTCTCTCACCTCATTACTTGATCTCCTTGACCAACTTATGCTCTTCCATTACAAACACTAAACCTAGCTGTTATGGCCCCATTAGATATTCTCTACTTACATTTCATTTTGTTGTTCCACATCATTCTTTATCTTTCCATAAGTTGTATTACTAAACCTTCTGTCACATTTCTTTTGTTTAGTCATCCACCAATTGGCCAACTATAACCCTTCTGATTTCTGTTTCTGTCTTTCCCTTAACTTAGACCTACAGTGACTTCCAAAATTGAGTCAATGTTTTGAGAATTTGGAATATGTGTTATGTATCTCAGGGACATGAACAAAGAGAGCCAAATTGTAGGTGGGTGGCTACATGTACTTACTCTCGGCTATCCATAAAAAAAGAATTTATGTAATTTGAATAGGTATCCATGGAGATATAGTCAATTCAATGTAGTATGTCATTGATTCAAATGTAACTACCTGTCAGATCTGTCAAAGTTTGACAGCTGTCATATGTAACCCTTGATAGAAGCATGACAGATGGTTGCCATAGTTACTGTATCTTAGTAACCACTTCAACTGACACTATTAAGTACTGGTTTCATCTCTCATGCCTATCAAATTCACTATGCATCCTATCTCCTCTTTTTAAAGGAAAATTCCTTTCTTTGGCCTCTAATGGTCATTCTACTCATCATATTGCCTCTAGACTAGGTGTTAGCCAGTCTACCATCACTAGGCTACTCAGGGATCTCCTTCCCAACAGACCTATACCTTTTTCAGCTGTTCCTCTAACTTTTTAGCCACTTCTCAGCATGCTATCATCACTCAAATCACTACAGGTTGGCGGCATGTATGAGGTGGAGACTCTTGAGCATGCATGTGATTCAGGCAATACCAAGTGCAGCTGGCACGTGCGTAATGGTGATAGAAATGGGGAATTGGAACAAGTCAGCAGGACACAAGAAGTGGCATCCTAGTCCACAAGCTAGTTTGATCCAGCTGCAGGGGAACTTGTCTCTGATCTTTGCATACTCTCCATCACTGAACATGAGGAGGTAATGGTGCATGCCACTGCTCATGGACCATTCATCTGCTCTGGTCAAACCCCACATGCAACATTATGGACCAATATATAATATTCTGTTAATTGTTAAATTAGATAACTTATTTATATTCTGAAAACTTTGCTTGAAGCTAATTGTTCTGTCCAGTGTCAGATATCCAGCTGTCATCATTTCTAATATAACTATTGATATCATGCTCTATATATCATGAATAATGTGGCACCATTTGTCAACAAGTTACACTTTGTATAATTATCAATAGCTAAACTTTTTATAGATTATTTAACCTGCTAAAGTCTATAAATTTCAATGTTCCATATAAGTTCAATCTATTCATTATTTGCATTTGTTTGGCTTTTTCTAATAGACAAGTAATGGTTTAAAGTCAACTTGAATATGTCACAAATATTATGAACTATTACCTGTACATATAATAAAATTTTCATAATATAATCACATACTGTGTCTCAAAAAACTGTCTGCATGTTTGGTCATTTTACACTAAACATGATAACCCCCATGTAAAGAAAATTGGAAGGAGGCTATGTAACTGTAATGAATAAGTTTGGGGCACAGTGTGCTTATGGTACAGAAGGAAATGATGGTATGCAGTCTATGTAGGTAAGAGTGCAGGTGATGTGTATGTTGTAAGCAGATGTTAAAATCAATGTTGCATTTGGTGGAAGTGTGTATTTTGGTGATGTAATGTGAGATATTGGGTGTGTGGTGTGCAGCAAGTACGAGTTGTTGGTGAGATGTCCAATACATCTATGATATTAATTACCCTTCATATTCTAACTTATTACCATCTATTTCCTTCCTTTCGTAACCAGTGAGTGTAGGATTATAATCTATTCTGGTGGTATGGGGATATTTTTATTTGTGGGAATGTCTACAAATATAATGTTATCTTATGTTTGTGGGGGTTGGATGATATGATATGTCACTTTACTGTATGTGTTGATCTCTGCAGTTATTATAATGAATGAGAGGGGGGATTACTAAGTCCTAGAAGCCAAGTAAGTAGGAATTTGATGAAATTGATGCTATGGCCTCATTCTGTTCATATGTTGTGACATTCTTGGATATAAGTGGGCACTTGTTGACAATGTGCCCTACTACATACATATTTTAGGGGTGTTTGCATAGTATGAGCAATTGGATGAAGTCTTTTTCTTTATATGGTGAAGGTATTAATTTAGTACAATATGACCTATGTGTAGTAGAGCTGCTAGGATGCTTGAGTGGCATTTGGATAGGGCTTGCACTAGTTTAGGAATTTGTTAGTGGAGTTTCAGAATGAAATATAGAGGATTAAGTACATTGAGTTTCCATTAGAATTCCAGTGGTCCATTAATAACTCTCTGTGGGCTTGTTTTAGCATAGCTATGTTGTTGAGAAGGTGGGCCTGGGAGAAGACCAATGGGTAGGAATTTTGATAGTTTGTTGTATGTACTACTGTGCTATGGGCCTTTGTCTGCTCTTTGTTACGCTGGTAGCGTAGTACTAGTCGAGTGTAGGCTTCAAGTGTAGCCTACAGACACTCAGGTGGTCTCACTATCCAATCTATCCCTAGTGCGCACACAGGGAGCTCGAGGGACTCGTGGAAA
>JBBPND010000508.1:0-10806 GCA_038090655.1 Gastroboletus turbinatus | reverse complement strand
TATTATCGATTCGGAAATCGTTGCCATAGATCCGGACGGCGCCGGCCTCAGGTCTTTCCAAGAGCTTTCGAACAGGGCTAGGAAGGATGTAGTCATTCGAGATATCAAAGTCCCAGTTTGCGTGTTCGCCTTTGACCTGATGTATCTTGATGGCGAAGTGAGTTTTATTTCGCCGCCATCTTCGTGACGTTCGACCTTGTATAATTGGCTTTCTCCACCAGATCCTATTGGAGAGATCGCTCCGTGAAAGACGGAATCTATTGAGAACTCGTTTCCCTGCCTTGATACCAGGGGAACCAGGGTCAGCGCGCTTTGACCATGTCAACAGTTGTGAAAGTGAACAAGGACGAGAACGTATCGAGGAGTTTTGGCTGAAAGCCGTGGAAAGTCGCTGCGAAGGCCTCATGATCAAAGTTGGTTCACATATGGGTCACTATCTTGGCGCGCTCTCATTCTTGGTCAGCTCCTGGACAGCGTTGAAAGTGTGGAAACTGTCACGCATCACAAGGGCAAGACTCGAAAGCGACCGCTGCCGGCCACGTATGAGCCCGGTAAGAATGTTTGACACGTCCTTGAAGCACGGGACGTTGAAATCATATGATAACTCTTCAGATAAGCGAACTTCCGCATGGCTGAAGCTCAAGAAAGATTACGTGGACGGCCTTGGAGATACGCTCGACCTGGTGCCCATCGGAGCATGGCACGGAAATGGACGCAAAGCAGGATGGTGGAGCCCCGTCCTGCTCGCAGTCTGGGATTCCACAAAAGAAAGGCTAATCGCCGTGTGCAAATGCATGTCCGGTAAGGTTTATCGCACCATACCCTGCGCGCTTGAGGTAATCGATTCGTCAGGGTTTTCCGACGCGTTTTACAAGGTATGACCAATTCCCTTTGGATAAGGGCATGGGTGATACTCATTCTAAAAACAGGATCTCACCGAGAGATACTCCGAGAATTCCAACAATTGCTCGTGTCACCCTTTAGGGGACTACGATGCCGGAGGTGAGGGGCTATCCTTGCTAGGTGGTAAACATTCTTGAACTTTAAAGAAATCCACGGCTCCCGAATGTAGGATTTAAACCTGATGTTTATTTTAATCCTCGTGAAGTATGGGAGATCCGGGGCGCGGAGTAAGCAAATCCCAATTTTAGCGCCTTTTTTTGGTTTTCTTGCTAACCACTGGTGGATCTGAATGATCAAGCATCACGCTCAGCCCCGTTTCTTTGGCTGCACTGGGCGAAGTATCTTCTGCGAGAGGTCTGAGTCTGCGGTTTCCGCGCTTCGTTCGCGCCAGGGAAGATAAACATCCAGAACATGCTACCACTTCCCAACAGCTCGCTCAGATGTACCGTGATCAACAAAACAGAGGTAAAGACACCACCGGCGCTGACGATGGAGATCTCATGGACATGGAAGTCGAAGTAGAGGCACAGATCGAGGACGAATCAGACGGATCAGGTGAAGCCGTTGTATCGTCTCGGTAGAACGTATCGGAATACACTTGAAGTCGCAAATAGTAAAAATGCTATTGACATGCTCTAACAAAATGATGGACCTGATGCTCAGAAAAGTGCAAAACAGTGACATGATGCTCAGTGCGTCGCGGACCACGTCCTTTAACCCGCTGGCCAAAAACGGGTCACAATCGAGAGAGCTCTATGGTACGCGCTATCACTGGGAAATGCAGTATCGATGACGTGCTTCAACCCGCCATTTGATAGTGCGTCCTTCCAGTCACTGTCACTCTCCTCGGGAGGCAATAACCCCTGGAGGTGAGCATACGACACGAGAAGTGCATACTTGATCGTAAGTACTGGTGGTGCCGAAGCCGAATTCTGGGACGTGTGGTCACTACACAACAGTTGAAAAACTTCTGAACACGTCGCGAGCGCAGGCCGCGGTGGAATGTTGGATCCTGCCCGACCGACGTCTGTGTCCGTGGCGGATGATATGGCCCCTGAGTCACGCCGCGACCCACGCCTGGGGAGAGGCCTAGGTCGGGGCTTGGTCCCTCCAGTGATAGACAGCCCAGACGACAGAAATCTCTGGCATACAATGATTTTAAAGGTGAGAACCGGGACTGTCTTTGGCAGGCTCTCCATCACGTTCTGGGCGGTCTGGGGAGGAGAAGTATATAAGCGTGTCGTCAGCGTGGCCGCAAACATGGAACCATCGAGAGATCCTGAGAGAGTGAGGTTGATGAGCTGTGGGACACCTCAATTTGTGCATTGAATCCATGCGAGATGTCGCGAAGACGCACGAGTGTCAACAGTCGAGTGGCCGTCTCTCGACGCTCATCATCTTCCTGCCCGACTGAGTGAAAGACAATATCGAGTGGGACATCTACCTCCCATCGTGGGCCAGTACCTCCCCTCGGGGGAGGGATCTGCGACAAGAGAAGTAGCGAGAACTTTTCTGCATCGAAACAGCGGTTATTTCTGACTTTTTGCCAGGGAGTTGGACCTTACCCCCAGATTTCTGGAAACGGAGCAACTCGTCCTTTTCAAACAAGGACACCAGCCACTGAAGGATTGGCCATGCATGTTCAGCGATTATTGCCGGTGTGCCACTGCCTTGGTCGAGGTTAGCGTCTTGGACGTCATAGGCGCCTCTTCCGCGCTTCTTGCTCGTATCCGGAGGCAAGAGCTTTTTGCGCTGTATGAACCCTTCCTTTAGGATGACCCAGCAATTTCTACAATCCTTGATACACAGGGACTCTCGAGCGATGACCGAGTCCTGGTCATGGCCACTATCACTCGACGCTGGCGGTACATCGATGCCAGCGACATCATCCAATGGATATCTCGGCAGTGCTCTAAATAAAGAGTTGGGCAAATTTGTAGCAAGAAAAGAGAATAAGATCCGCTGAGCAGCTTCAGATTCGATCGCTGAGGGAGATAATGATGCCTTGGAAAGTGTGGGTCTCTGTTTCGTGGGGGAACCCTTGACAGGAGAGGGAGGGACCTGTTGCTGGTAGTTTATCTGATCACCGGTAGATGGTGGTGGAGGGAATAGAGCTATGTAAAGGAGTTGGCGGATATGGTCACTGTCCAAATGCGATGAAATCGGGATCTAGAGTGGCACTCTGGGAGACTTACGCAGGTGGCTTGAAGGACGAAGACCGCAATTGGTCGAGGACTGCTATACCGGCTTCATACTGGCCTTCCTCAAAGCAGGTGTCGACCAGTCCACGCTGGTTTCTTGTCATTTCGCGCTCGTCATTCGAGGCAACCATCTTGATGGTCAGGGAAGAAGAGACGCGATGCGCGTCAGCGCCGTTGTGGAACGCGGTGCACGTGACGAGTCAGGTTAAATGTAGGGGCGGCAGA
This sequence comes from Gastroboletus turbinatus, assembly GCA_038090655.1. NCBI lineage: Eukaryota > Fungi > Basidiomycota > Agaricomycetes > Boletales > Boletaceae > Gastroboletus > Gastroboletus turbinatus. The sequence goes on along the minus strand of JBBPND010000508.1, from coordinate 7,477 downwards.
GACTCGACTGCTCTAAGCGTACAGATCGAGTGACACAGCAGTTTCTGCCTGTTACCCAGCTTGGAGAGTGCAACGACCCAATTAGAAAGCTGAACAGCTATGTCGATGTCGTTCCTGAGAATGACAGACTGGATGCAGAAGCCTTGGTACAAGATTAGGTTGTGGAGTCCATGATGATAGGAGACGTCTCCATCCCGAATACTCGGTTACAGAAACATACACGAGTTTGAGCAAGTTGGACCTGTCTATCTCACTTCGGCCATGGTCACCGCGTTCGCGCGGTATTTCGGGGTCAAAGCTGTTCCTCAAGCGATCATCATCGTTTTGTGTGTCAGGAGTTTTAGTAGCACCACAGCCTCGTTGCATCGCGGATCGAATCCCACCTGATGGTCGCTCGACACTGTTCTCAGTACTGCTCGTCGTGTCATTCACCACAGTCAGCGTGCTGACAAATTCGGGCCCACGGAACCATTTGAAACCTGGCAAGAGTCCGACGTCGCTGTCGTCGGAACTGCCAGCACCAGTGCTTTGTGCCAGGTTAGTATGGTTCCCTGTTACCACCAGTTCCGATGCGGCGCATTATTGATGCACGGCCGGTTCAGTGCGTCTCTCGGCAGTTGGATGTTTGGTCCTCACCCAGCAGGTCCAATTCGTCATTTGCTAAGGCAATTTCATCGGACCATGGCCACGGCCACAGGTGAATCTGGATCTCGTAGGCCGGTTGAGTCCGCTATACACGACAAGGTGAGGAGGATATGCCGATCAGCGCACCGAGAACGGCCTCCAAACCATTCCTTAGCTAACTACTTTGCTTCAACCTTCACGACTCACCATTACAAACGAATCCCACCTCCACCGCCATCATGCTGCCATGAGGGCCCAAGGTGGAGGTAATGGTGAAACACGTCAGTCTCTCATTCCAGATGTCGGCAAATAATCATTCACTCACGTGTTGCCACCGGTGGTGTGTATAGATTTCGCAGTGCAGATCATTTCAGAAGCATTCAAGGGAAAGGTATAATTCACCTTTCCCATCCCCAGCACTGCAATTCATGCGAATTCTCAGACAACTTTGCAACGGCATCGAATAATTCACTCGGCGTTGTCAGACGAGCTCGCTCAAGGGCTCCACGCCCTATCTTTGAAAACGTCGACGCCAGACGAGGCACAGCGGTTGGCTGTTGGACAGGCTGAGTGACGTTGTGAAATATGTACCCTCCTGGCTGCTTAGATTCGTCAATCATTGAGAACCGTCCTTTAATTAATACGCCGTTTAACCACAAATTGTCCTTGCGGCCGTTACCCTCACCGCCAGTTACAACGCAATTCTTCAGTGCTCAACTTGTTGGGAGCCAAATAGGCCCTGCTGGCGATGCTGATCCGCAGCCATGAGAGACGTATCCTGCGTGACAGCTTGCAAAGCAGTTGAACTCGTCGGAGGATACAGTCTCGATACCAACTCGTATTGACTGCGGTTGATCCGCAACAGCCAATCCGGGTGTTGGCACCCCCGGGAGGTGCCATACGTTTGCTCCTCCGTCTTCCCGTGTCCCTCACACACTTCGGTATGAAATTTTCATTTCTTTGCACGACTAGCTCCTCTGTTAATGTGTGATAGGTCTGTTGCCCTGCCACTATTCTCATTCACCCAGTGGGGAATTGAGGATCAGCGTCGGCTCGTGCACAGCAAGCAAGTCCCGGCGACGATCAAGAACGGTTGCTGTTAGCGCGGACATCTTGGTAACGGTGTCCATGAATCTCTCTCACTTCCACTTTCACGCGGTGTGGTAGTGAAGGCTGGACACTCTTTCATAACGACTTGTCCTCTATGACCTGGACATCACGATTGGCGTGCAAATGGTCATGTTCCCATATATAAACCATGAAGCTGCTTGCAGCATTTCGTCCTCCTCCAAACTTTCTATTATTCCAATGTCTGACCGGCGAGTGTATCGAGAAGAAGCACGGCCAACCCTCCCTCCCGTTCGAGACTTGTTCCGAGGTATGTCACCATTTTTGCATGCAGGAGGAGGTCTAGATCTGACGCTCTCCACGTAGATGAACTGTCCCGTTCACCGAGACCCCCAACGAACCTGACTCCTCCGTGGATCGTCCCCGGCCCTCGCGTCGACCAGAACTTCGAGCGATCGTTTTCTCGAGTTGAACGTCGTCCAGACTGTCAACTAGATGGACCCGGCGTTCAGGTGCACCCATTCACTTGTCCTATGGTACCGACTAATGTCCTCTGCAGCGTTCGCCGCCTTCGGCCGCCTATTATGCGCATCCCACACACCAACGCTATGATGGACGTACTCCGGCTCGTTCCTCCCCTCCTGATAGTTCATCATCATCTATGAGTCAATATCATTCACCACTACCTCCTCAGTACCACGCTCGTTCTACTTCCCAGGCGGATCAACCACCCGCGTCCCACGATCAGAACATCCGACCAGGGTCCCATCTGTATTCAAATCTAGCCACACAGTCGTACAATTACGCCTATACCCCCACGAGTATGTCGTCAAGAGGGTCCTACTCCGAAGGCTGCACGAGGGAACAGTATAGAGAATCCATGGCTGCACCGGTCACATTGGAGGTAGCTCGCCAGCCTTCCGTGTCCTCGCCTTCTTCATTGAAGTACGAGTGTGATTATTGCGGCAAGGGATTCACTCGACCTAGTAGTCTCAAGGTATGCACGTCATCGCATCGTCCCAGATGTCTCTCATCCTGAACACATGCCTCTTTAGATCCACTTGAACAGTCATACGGGAGAGAAACGTGAGTAGCCTTCGCCGTCATGCCATTTCTCAGTCGTCTGACCACAGCCCACCTCGACTTGTAGCCTTTGTTTGCACTTTCGAAGGCTGTGGCCGCAGCTTCAGTGTGCTCAGCAACATGCGCCGGCACGCACGGGTACACGCTGAAGCTCCTAGTCGCCACCAGGAAAGCTCGAGTGACGAACACAGCGATAGGCAGTAAAGCGCAGGCGCTCCACTGCCCCGCAACGTTTAACGATCGGCCCCAGCATATTGACCAAACGAAACGACGACCGCATATCCCACTTTATTATTTTATTTGTCCCCCCCACACAAATCAAGCTCTAGCAGCGAAATCAACTGTTCATATGTATAGCTACATCTATTCCGCATCCGTCCTCCGTCCCCTCACCTATCCCGAGGGGTGTATCCGATATTCTGTTCCGCTCATAGATACTATTCATTATTTATTCACCGTATAGTTAGCCACGCTCCACTGTGCACATCAAGAGTATTTCCGCATCCTGGGACTCGTATTTATTTATTTCATAGTTCACGTGCTCCACACTAACATTATTAACAAGTTATTTCTGTCACTTACTTGGCTCGTTTCATAAACAAACGACTGCGTATCAGTCACATAACACCGTTCGTCGCTTCTCCTCCCGCCCAAAAAAGAAAAGAGAAGAAGGAAAACGACCCAATGCATCTCGGGCATATTGTTTCGGCCTTTTACGGACTGCGCGCGCGCTATCCCCCTCCACTTGGAGACCCGTTGACAGGGTCCAACGGTCAAGTCAAGGAAATAGTCTACTCTCCGATGCGGCGTCAGACACACAGCCATCTTTTTCATTTGTGTGGGTTGAGGGCCGCGAGGCAAGGTCGACTGATATGATGATGGCGAGCTAGCTATATAAGAAGAAAAAAGAGCGAGAGAGAGAGTCACGTAAATTTACGGAATTCCGAGATCATGCTTTAACCACGCAGTGGCGATGACATGCGATGACCGCCTCCCCCTTGAACTTGAGCTTGTTTGCACACTGGATGATGCCGAAGAAACGTAAGACGAAGAACCTATGATTTAATAGACCGAGCACTCCAAGAGTCCAGACACATAAAGTGGTGCTATGACTGTGTATTAAAAAGCAAGGAGAAAAAGAGGAAAAGATAACCTGTCCGAGTCAACACAAAAACTGCACACACAATACCCTCGAGCACATATTCTCCGCAGATCGTGTTGTCATACCCACATCATTGCAGCGAGGTCGCTGCTCCCCGTACGCCACATAACGCATACGGCGTCATCAAATGTCATCCGTCACCCCCCCACTCATTTGGGGTCCGTTGCACACGCCGTTCGCGGGCTACAAAGAGATGGCACGGCCTTTGCCAGAGCCGTGGACGCTACGAAAACGCGAGCGGCCTCTCTCACGCTTTCCTCCACCGCTTCCATCTGTGGATTCGTCAAAGGCTCGGTCAGCCCGGGTATAGTTGATTGCACGGGGGCTCTTGTGCGTAAAGCCCGCAAATGCAAGGGCCTTGCGGACGTTGAGAATCTCTTCCCCGTGAACCTCGTGTCGTAAGAGGGGATCTTTGGTATCATTTGCGGGCACACCATTGGCAGGAGCCAGAGGCTAGGAGGCAACGTGTTTGATGAGCGTGCACAAGACGTGTAAATGAATGAATGCATGCCTCTGAAGGGATGTCAGAGTCAAAATGTCTCGTATCTTCGGGATTTATCAATTCGGGGCGATACGGTGCGGGATATCGGTGAATATTATCCCAGTCAATGCCATTGAACCATGGGTGGGCCTGTTATCCCCGACACCGTCAGTACGTAGACGAAGCGGTGCGGAGAAGACACGCCTTGATCATCTCTGCCCCATCACTCATTCGAGAAGCTGGTATAATGAAGCCGCTGCGGCGCGCCTGAATTGCGAGGGAATCAGGTCGGAAAACCGATGCGGACGCCTGGCTACCAAGACGGTCTTCTGGTTCACAGAGTAGTACTTTCATCAAGCTCATACCCTCATGCGAAACATGAGGACGGGAGGGGAACTTGAGTGACTGCCTCCAATTGAGAATTTTTTGGCGAGTCATATGCCGCTGGAAAAAAAAAAAAAGGTCGGTCAACCAGTTTCCGATCCTGTGCTCTTCGAAGCCGAGTACGGAAGATGCGTACAGAGTTGCTGATGAATGGAGGGTGCCTATGCACCAACATACGATTAGCGACGTGAACGGAGCCGCAAACTACCGATTCCTTACCCGTACAAGCATTCGAACATGATCACGCCCAAACTCCACCAATCACATGAAAAAGAGTAGCCGTTACCTCTGATAACTTCGGGAGACACTGACGACAAAAAATGGAGGATGCATTAAAAGGATAAAGGCAAAATATCTTACTATACGAGTTGGTACCACATCTTTGGGTCAGAATGGAAGCGTCAATATACGGATTCAAGCGTGCACAAGAAGAGAAAAAGGCTTACACGGAATACGCTAGCTGCAGCGTGGCGCGGGCGTGAGGGTTGATGACAACACGGAAATGGAACAGACCATGAGAACCATCGTACCTTCCTACGATTCTTTTCGCGCCAGGTGAAGATACCACCCTCGCCATTACCGTCTCCCAAGAGCAGTTCGATGTCTTTCTTGTCCATGCGCTTTGCCTTGGTTCCGTCCGTCAGGCCATTACCTACGTCAAGGTCGATTCCGTGCTTGTGCAACAGTTGCCGGCGTTGCTGCTCGTAATCTGTCCCGGAAGGCGTCAATTACAGACTTGCCATGCGAGTATGGCATTACATGATGTGTCGTGTGCCCAGTGAAGATCGGTGCTGTGAAAGGTGGCAAGTTAGCGCTCGGCCCGAGGATGGGGACCCAGGTCCCCGCTTGGTTTGGCTGGTACTGACGCAAGCCCAAAGTCACTCAGTCGTATGTGTCCCTCCGGATCAAACAAAAAGTTCTATCAGAATGACCAAGATATCCGTTTATCAAAGAACGGACCTTAATTTGCAAGAATTGAAAGGGCTTACATCAGGTTTAATATCACGATGAATAAAGCCAAGTTTGTGGCATGACTCGATGGCAAGGACCATCTGGGAATAACGCGCTCCATCGCAAAACGGCATGTGAGACGGGAAGGACGAACCTCGGCAACATAAAATCGGGTAAAATCCTCCTCGAAAACGTCCCGTTCTATCAGAAGATTTAGAAGATCACCCCCTCCCATGAATTCGAGTACCTATATTTGATTCAATGAAATCAAAATGAATCAGTGAAATGATCCCGTTCCGGCAGTGTACGCAGTCGAGTGGTGATAGAACTACTGACCAGATAGAGGTTGTCACGGTCCTGGAAGCTGTAGTACAACTTTACGATCCACTCCGCAGCACCTGGAGAGGAAACCAATGATGCAGATTTGAGAATGTCGCGTTCAGCACGGACGTGACCTTCCTGCCCCTTCCGTAACATGTCCGTTTTGCGTAACTATTGTTAATTTTGAAATGGCACGGGGGGATAAACAAATTTGGCAAATATGAAATGAAAAGAGAGACGAGTACCTGTTTCATCGCGAATAACTGGCCGGTCTCTCGATTTTTGACGAGTGACACGACGCCAAAAGCACCTGTGGGGTTAAGATGAATGGAAAATTGACGATTATATCAAATTCATGGTACGAACCGTGACCGATAGTCTTTAGTTTTATGAAGGCGGTCACGTCTACTTTGCTGCGACGGTGACGAAGATACTCTGTTTCGTTCTGACGCCAGCGAGAGCGCAGGAGATGTTTCTGTTCCTCGGACAAGCTCATGGCGATCATGTCTTTCTCCATGGCGACCCTTCTCTGCTCTCTCGACGGGGTTTGCCGAAGAAGGGGAAAATATAGATTCTCAAAGTAGATCCGGGCAGACACAGCTTTCTCGAGCGTCGCCAGCGATGGAGTGATCGGCTTTCTCTGGGACTGAGCCAAAGAAGGCAGGAGGTTTGTAGAGTCCACAGGGGTCTCGTCCTCGTGTTCGCCTAGCTCGGGATGAGGGATGAGAGAGCCGGGCCAGCGCAAAGTGGAGTTTCCATGACGCGGTGGAAGGCCGTCGACGATAGAGGAGCGAGGGATATTTTCCTGGGCGGCTGTAGTTATGGAGGACGAAGTGGGTGAACTGAGTCCGTTTACTACCCGCAGCGGCGGTGATTGGGCACCAGGGGCGGTGGTCGCCGAGGGCTTTAAGGCGTTGACAACGTCGTTGATAGCTCTTGCCGTGTTTGTGAGTCTCACGCGGGATTTGATTGGCCTGGCCCACCGCGGATCTGGAGTTGGAAGGGTCAAGAAGGGGAAGTGAGAAGAGTAGAGAAGCAGACCTCCGAGTTTTCCGATGCCATCTGGGCCCCATCGAGTGAGAAGGGCCTCTGCCTGGTCAGCGTCGGAGGCATGTACGAGGTGGCTGGACGAGGATCGTTATCAGCGGTGGACGGGGAACGGGTGGGACGCACACGAAGCCGGTGGGCTTGGAGACCATGTCCTTGCTGATCCTTCTGTTCTTCCTCAGCGGGGAAAGGGCGGGCGTGGCCGGGTCGTACCGAGGGCCGGCGATCACGGCGGGGAGCGGGGGGTGATTAGATGATGACTGAAACAGACGGGACGGGGACGGAGTGGGGATCATGGCGAGGAGGTCGTAGAAGCCCTTGTGGAGGAGGGTCCCGGGGGGGAGGATCGGCGGGGG
>JBBPND010000507.1:0-10811 GCA_038090655.1 Gastroboletus turbinatus | reverse complement strand
TAATCATGATAAATGTACAATCAGACTCAAGAAACTACCAGGTCCGTTCTATTCAGAGTGTATTACCTTGGATATCGTCGTCGGGATCTTCCTCGTCCTCTGGGCCTGGCATATCTTCATCGTCGGACATCAGGAAAAAAGTTTTGTGCCTGTAGCACTCCGCACAACTTTATCGCTGTTGTAGCGCTATGTCGTCACCAAGAGTGCGACCTCACAAATTATGTTTTATATAGAATATTATAGACCACTGTAGCGGCATCCGATGATCGGCTGTGCTATAGCATACTATCATAATTGGCAACCTTTTCTTCTTGTTAGACAAATGAACTATGTCGGATGATTGATCTAGAGGGTTGCCCGCGCGAGCGCATTTAGGTATTTGGCACATAGGTATAACTGGTTTACATTCGAGCGGGTTAAGTAATGACGGCGGCTGGGATTGTCAGCCCAAGAACGAACTTATGCAGCGTACGGGCTGCAAATGTACTCATCAGTATTAGTACCATGCTGTGGAAGATGGAACTCACCGTGCACCCACCCGATCACTCGATCAGCTCCCCCTACTGCTGCCATACGCATGCTGATCCGGCGGGCAAACATCAAGACTCCTGAAAAGCAAATAATTCGATTAGCTTGATTATCATAGGAGACAACGACCTTACTGTATTCTCATGCAGCCTATACCGTTCGAATGTGCGAAAATCTATGTATTTATTGAGGTAAAACTGTTGAGTTTCCGCCAATGCATGACCTTGGATCCATCGAGGGTTGACGGCCCCATGTGGAAATAAGGGAATAAGGTGGCATTGCTGTATGATGTGATCAACTGGTATGATTTCAGCATTCGGAAGCCTCTGCCTAGTTGAGCGACTGAGGCGAAACATATTGAAGTTCTTATCATATGCCCGCATTGGCTTGAACCAATGAACATAGGCGAGCGGATGAGGATAACTTCCAAGGTGCAAAGGGAGCTTGAAGAAAACGCGCACTTCTGCAACGCGCAGGCCTGTGAACATGTTTAGTTGGGAGCTGACTACAATAATTCACTCACTGTGTAGTGTATCTTGATCAAATGAGTCCACGCTGTCTGTGGCGAGGACTGTGTCAAATCTGGCCAAAGTCAGGGGCTTTCGGAGGCCATTCAAGCACAGCGGGTGCGCACGGATCCTCGAGCGATCCTTAGATGGAGCATGTTCATTGGGTGGCAACAAGAGCACTAGATTAGTAAACACGTCAAAGCGATCGTGGATGGTTGGCACAAACCCTCGGCGTTCACACCCAGTGAAAACTGGTTATGACCTGATAGGGTCACATATGACCGGATCGGACCAATAATGCTGTTCATATTCAGATTATACCTCGTCATATCATCCCTGTAAAATGTCAGTTATTTCATATTTTCGATATAAGGGGGCAGAACCTGGTCTGATCATATGTCAAACACACATACCCGTTTCATATGTCGTCCGGTATGCACATATATAATACTCCCAGCTCTCGTGTGATTTGATATGACTCAGTCTCATCAGATATGACGACGTATGAACACCCGTTGCTATTTCATATTTCGTCACACCAGATCACATCTGGTAACACTATACCGTACACTAATAACTGTTCCGTCCACGAGAAACCGAGCCCGAAAACGAAACAGTGCATGAAGAGCCAAAAAGACCATGCCAAAACAGGTTTGCTTGGCAGTCGGGAGAGAGGGGAGCAGTGCGAGGATCAATTTGACTTGAACCGGGAAAGAATCGGTGCGCGGCAGAATGGACACGAGAGAGCGAGAACTAGCAAGGAGCAGGAGCATCGATTTGACTTGAACCGGGAAAGAATCGGCGTGCAGCAGAACGGACACGAGAGAACGAGGAGCCATGAAGACGAGCAACTAGCAAGGAGCAGGAGGATCAATTCAACTTGAACCGGGAAAGAATCGGTGCGCAGCAGAACGGACACGAGAGAGCGGGACTTGTCGAGAAGGCATACTGGAGCTGGAAGGAATACAAGAACACTTAAAGTGGGTGTGGAAGCACTGGGACGGGAGAGGTAGGGTGCTTACCATCTTGGTAAGCTAGTAAAGAGTACCATCATAGACATCCTTGTTCCAAGCTTTGTCGGCGACCTAACAAGTAGAAATAGTCGAAATGATTAGAATCTATATGATTGCCTGATTGGCGCCCACCAGTTGTTGAGCTTCCTTGTCGTATGCCTGAAAGTCGTCTCGAAGTCAGCAAATAGTCAAGGAAGATCATTAGACCTACCTCTCGCTGGGTTGTACTTAGCCCGTCATAGTATACTTTGAACTCGGCGGTTGTCCCACTACTCGTGTCCTTGAAAAGTCTGAGCCACCGATGTGCACATAAATTTCTAGTTAAAATAATCGGCAAGTATAAATAATATTTCATAAAGTTAATACTACGTACCTTCCGTTCTGAACGGGACCCGGTCGCATTTTTACGGCCTTCTTCGGACCACTAGATTTTGCCTTGGGCATCCTCGTGACCTTGCTTTCGGGAAGATCACTCGTTCTTGGGTTTGTTGGAGCAGGAGTCTCGCTCGGGCTAGTTGAAGGGATGGTGACATTTAGCTCAGCGGCGACATTTGCAAGAGCACTTCTAAAGTTAGTTAGTAGCAATACAAACAGTAATCAAATACTGTGTACGTACAATGGATTGAAAGGTTCGACTGCAGGTAACCCTGCCATTGTTTCGTTGGGATGTGCGTCTTGTGAGGCTACGGGAGCTTCGTTCCCATCGTTCCGACAGGATTGTATCAATTTGTTGACCTCCACCATGACATTGACTTCCTCGAATGGATTGACATCTGCATACAGCGACTCGTTAGACTCGGAAGTTATGACAGTAGTGGCAACTTCTTTGGTGGTCGACGACGACGAGACAAGTGTACTCGAGGGATTGGGAATCGAATCACTGGATATCGTGCTTGGGCCATACAGCGACTCGTTAGACTCGGAAGTTACGACAGTAGTGGAAACTTCTTTGGTGGTCGACGACGATGACAAAACAAGTGCCAGTGTACTCGAGGGATCTGGAATCGAATGACTGGATATTGTGCTTGGGCCATATAGCGACTCGTTAGACTCGAAAGTTATGGCAGAAGTGGCAACTTCTTTGGCGGTTGACGACGACGACGAGACAATTCTACTCGAGGGATCGGGAATCGAATCACTGGATATCGTGCTTGGGCTGGATTCAGAGAGATGAACCCCGTCACCGGATGACAACCCGCTTATCATCTGGACCGACGATCTCACTTCATCTATTGCGATGCTCGTTAAGTAGTAGTAACTATTCGATATAGAAAAAAACATTGCACTTACCTTTCCGTTTCTTCAAAGAAGGCAATGAACCCTCCTCGACTTTGCACTTTCTCTTTAGCTTGCGCTCATCCTTAGTTAGCCAGTTCCCGTTCTTGTCGATATAGTGTGCTCGCCATGCAGGATAATTTGATCGTGCCAGTCGTTCGAGTTTCCAATGGCCTTCAGCACATTTGAAGAGAGGGAAGGATCGTTCCACATGCGAGTGGAAAATGTCGCGCCCGGTTGCGTCTAATTCTCCCCATGTTTGCGGGGCACGTTTCAGGTTGACAAGCTCCGCCCAAACGCTTCTCAAGCAAGCCCGAATGTTTGTTAGCCTCTCCGACGATACTGGCTCACTGTTCTCCTCTTCGAGATAAGGCTCCTTGCCTCGAAGTGTGACTTGGGCCTCGGGGGTATCTAACCACGCTTCGTAATCTTTAATTGTCCAAAATTGAATGCGAGGGTGAGAATCGTGTGTAGGACGGTCAGGTAAAGCCGGATCGATGACAGCAGGTGCCTTTTGATTAAGTACGTCCCTAAAATAGTTTCGGATTAGTACATACTTAGTATATGATCTCCTACCTCTTTGAACGGGTTTTCCAAATTAGACGGAATCTACGTACCTGAGTGTATCACGCTCAACAACAAGCTTTGTGTTTTCAATCTCCAACTGCTTGATTCGTTCGTGGGCAACATGCAGCTCGTGCATATAATCGGCATAAAACGGATTTAGGCCACGTGTCTGAGCATTAAATCACAAAACCTAAAATGAATGCATTGAAACCCATACTAACTAGGGTGAACGGATCAGTTGGTAAATTCCCAGATGGTGGGAATTGTGATGGAACCGACAGGAAAGATGGTGACACGCCAAGTGGTTGAGTAGACGGAGGTGGGGCCTGTGTTGAAAAATCTGTATCCGATAAAGAGGATGAGGATGATAATGAAAACGAAGGTGATTTAAGGATACGCATAATGAATGGAGAGCGGGCACAAGAGAAGAGAAAGGACGAGAAATCCCCAAACTTAATCTGATCTAATCACGGAAGTTTCCGACTCTGGGGTACTTCCAAATAAGGTACCGCAAAGACTCGGAAGCGTTCGCTGCATCCTAGTCGTTACTATCGCCATGCATACTACAGACAACTTCATCCAGATCGCCATCCCTCTCAAACACCCCGAGGATACATACCTCTTCACACATAACCCAGAATTTCCTGGTCCCATGGTAAGTTCTATTTCCTTCACTCTGAACGTGCTGAATACATACAGTACTTTAACAGACCATTGAAATCATCTCATCTCGTGTTCAAAACAACACAGAATCCACTTCGAGTGCCCTTACAATTGTCGCTACAAACAAAGGCAAGAAACGTGTTCGTGAACCCGGTAAGTGATAATCAACTCTTCTGCTTCATAATTGATTTGCACTGAACTTTTCCTTAGAACCAAACGATAGCCTGACCGAACCTGAATCTGATTTTCCGCCACTCAAAGCGAGTGTGATCACTCCATGTTCCATTTCCATTGAAAACAAAGTAAGTCTCTGCATTGCGCATATATTCAGTTACTCGTACTTCTATTTTTGCAGGAGAACCAGGCGAAGAAACACTCATTCAAGTATGAGAAACCCATGGCAAGCAATGCTCGCAAGTAGAGACCACTGGCATGACATTCGGTGGATGTCAATGAGTGCTGTAGGCGAGTGTCTATACGTGTCGGATGAAACTGTTGTATGATAGTAGTCAAATGCACATGTTCTATTCGTTTCAAAGCTAGCCTATATCGTCATCATCACCGTCATCATCACCTGGTACCCCTTCGTCTACCATAAAGTTGGAAACAGTAAGCCCAGGTCTCTCCATCACGAAATATTGAACTTGTTCCTCGTGTTCTTCCATGTCTTCACGTGGTTGCCTATACGGGATCATTGCCACAACGCTGAGAATATCCCGTATGTTCACTACTAACACTGCATCCGTGGTTTCACAGATTGGCAAGGTCATATGTGAAAGTTGAAGGATTTCGTCATCAGGTAGTGAGAATGGATGGATCAGTGCGACATCTTTGAAAGCGTAGTTGTTGTTGTCCAGCACTGTAAGTCTTGTGTAATAAATAACCTCTCCGAACATGATTTTTCCGACTAGAAGAAACTGTCATATGATGAGAATATGATGAAATACGAAGGTGATAGAATTCACATACCTTCACCATGCGAGCTATGCGTAGGTTCTTAGATCCAGTGGCTTTTTCTCTCCACGCACTGCGAGCAATTTGGCCGTTGGGCAAGCGAAGTCGTGCCCACCGTTTGATCTTTGGAAGAGGTTCAAACAAACGATTGAGGAATGTTGCTATTGCTTGGGCGGTGCCATGGGAGGGGACAACAGGTGTTTTATCGCATTTACGGAGTAGTAGATATCCTTCTCCAACATCGAGGGAACCATTCGGAAGGTGAGGAAGCGAGTCGCCAAGCTCGGGTAGTGCTGCAAGTAATGCATTTACACGCGCGCGTCGGACACCTTCTTTCATAAAGTTCACCAGATAATTTGATGGCTGTCGGATTTCCTGCTTAAGATTCCCAATTGTTCGTTCAATAGTCCACTGCGCAGTGCAAATCCCAGGGCCTTTTTGAAATGTTTGAGGAGCAAGATGCAGAACTTGATGAACACATGGACGAATAAAGTGTAGTCGATCATTACGTCGTTGATAATAAAGCTCCTCGAACTCGCGCTCCCAAGCAGCTAAGAGTACCCAAGCCTGCATAACTTCGTTGTGCTTGACTTTGTGTTGTGCCATGATTTGAAAACCTCTGACGAGTTTGCAGAAATTCCTCCAATAACGATCTGGAAGAATACAATGGAGTAGTGCGGGAGCAAGGCCAAATGTATAGAGTTGAAACTCCCAGGTTTTGTAGTCGGTATTGATCTGGTTAGCTATGTTTCGAGGTTTGGCGTCGAACGAGCCAGGGATGTACTGTCCAGCGTCCTCAACCGGACGTCCATGAGCTTCCCAGACAAGGTCATCACGTAGGACGGCCCAATCCCATGTTGCTATGTCATCGGTAGCAGCACAATTGATTGAACCACGCCAGAGAGCAATCAAAAGATTCGATATATTTGCAGCCAAGTGCATGATGTCTGTTGTCATGCAAAGTGGAACACCAAGGGAACGAGTCTGGCTGAGACCAAGAATAAGAGGTGCCTTTGTGATCCCAGTTTCCGTCCGACGGAATTCAAACTGACGTTGATTAGGAGACGACATGACGTATGATAGATTCACAGAATACTCTTGGTCTCCTCCAGGAGGAAGAGCAGCCGAAGATATATCTGGATGATTGGTGCCTTCGCAGGAATGATTGGGAAGGAGCAGGGCGGGATAGTAATGGGAACGTGTGTCTTTGTGTCGTCCTCTAATACCACAATACAATCAACATCCATTCTTACCGCAATGTCCAACGAGTCCATCCCAGTAAACGAGTCCGGGTTCATCAGCAGTCGTGAAAAGCAGGTAAATGTCCGAGTGAAAGGCCTCATTTCGAGAGGCATCCCATATTCTCAACCCTTCTGTTTGAAGTGCAGCAAGGTGATGCACTCCGACAACGAGAAATGAGTCGATATATTTGGGTTTTTTTGGTCCTGGGATGAATCCACCTGGAAGAACATGGATCTTGTGGTAACGTTGATTCGGAGGAAGATTGAGGACGACCCAGAGATATAACCAACAATCGGAGTCTTTATCTTCATATAATTGAGCACCATCGAGTGAGGTCAGCAGTACAATGTCGTTTTCTTTGATATCCCCTGCAAGAACACCGCCTAGGTAGTCCCAACCCATTGCTATGTCGTCGATGACCGAGATTTGTCGAGTACGCTCAACCTCATCAAGAATTTCTTGAGTGCGTAGGTGTAGATATTTCATTTGTTGAGCGACGAGAGGATTTCAATAGAGTGACTGGAGTTGTGGACCTAGCGGTATCGTAGTGAATGTCTTTGCCGGAATCTTGACTCGACCATGCGTGGCTTCTAGTCTTGATTGATTCCATCGCGATTTGCCACAAAGAGGACAGCTGTCGAGGTTTTCAAATGGTCCAGTAAAGGCAACACAAGAATCTGGACACATATCATGTTCAATCGGCTCGATTCCAGTATACGCCGTGATCAGATTCTCGACTGCATTGAATGAAAGGATATGGTCGACTCCATCAACGCCTGGAAAGCATTGTTGTGTTGATCGCATGACGCGATTGTATGCATTTTGAGATGCATGTTCCAATGCCAGGTAGACAGAGATACTGTGTCGAACACCTGGATTATTGATCTCGATCGGGACCTCTGGGGGGTTGCGCAACCTATCAAGCATCTGAGTGGTCATTTTCGCAATAGGGTCCTCCAAAGTTGCATTCCTAACGATCGTGACGAAGTCAATATTTTGCTGGAGTCTTGGAAGTCTCGTAGCTCTGGCGAGATCATCAAGATCAATTGCAGGTGGTAATCGTCGATTATATGCGATGCGACGGGGTCGACCCTGTCGTGGATAGGGATTTTCTGGAGTACGGGACCGTCGCGGAAGATCTAGATCAAGTGAGGGAGATCGTTGACATTCTTCTTGATTATTATCATCAGGAATATCAGGTCCAGAACCTGAGGGAACAGGCGAGACTGCAAACGATCAATGAATATTTGATTTCAAGTTAAAGCGGGACAATGAGACGTACCAAAACGGCTCGGTGAACGTTCTTCTTGATTATTATCATCAGGAATACTAGGTCCAGAACCCGAAGGAACAGGCGAGACTGCAAATGATCAATGAATACTTGATTTAAAGCGGGATGATGAGACGCACCAAAACGGTTCGGTGAAGGAGAACGCTCCGGTAAGTCACGTTCTGGGGATAAGTGCGGAGGTGATATCCCTTCGAGTTGATCTGATACATCTTGTCCAAACTGTTGGAGATAGAATATATCACAGAAAATGAGATGAACAAAGACGACTTACAGGCATGGAATCCTCTGTCTGGACTCGAGCACACTTCCTTTTTCCGACACGAGACTGTCCGTCTGGTGTTTCACGGGCTCTCTTGGTGAGTGCTCGTTGTGTCTCGGCTCGACGTGCGCTCTGAGATAAACCCGTACTAGGACCTGGTTGAGGTTGCTGGAGTGGATCACCTTGCTCCCGATGCGCAAGAACTTTAGCATGCGCAGCGTCAAGTGTCATTCCCTTGACAGTAAGAATCTCGAGTCGTTCTTCGTCTTGGGCTTCTGCAAGATGACGATAAAAGGTCCTCTCAATGAGGAGGCGAGGCTGTGTGTTGCAGTACTTCCGACAAATGCATACCCATTGTTTGTCGAGGTGACTGGAGCTGGATGGATTTGAATCCATAAGTACGCAGCAGGTGGTTTCGAATGATGTAGGAGTTTGTTCGATTGCAGAGGTAGACGATGTAACACCTTGTGTTTTCAGTGCATTTACACAATATAGAAGATAGCCATAGTGATATCGCTAATCGCATGCCATTGCTGCTATCGATCTCAACAAAAGCGACATCGCAATGCATCACGTGCTTAGAAATTTTCAGATCTGGTCACACAGACTATATCCGGGCATATGTGACCCTACCAGGTCATACCCAGTTTTCACTGGGGTTCACAGTTGAACGTTCCTAAAAAATCTTGGAGGGCAGTGAGGAAGGACACCGCTCCATGATGCTGCTCTAAATATTGAACGGTTTTTTGGGGAAGATGAGGTTTCAGCGAAAGACAGTATGAAATGCAAGTGGGGTTAGGTTCAGCGGCTGTGAATGCTTGGATACTGGAGGACGTGCATGGCCAACGCCCATCGTTCCCAGAGTCCCTAATGGGGGAACTGACATCAGTGGTACCATTGCGCCAAATAAGATACTGGTTGAACCAGTTGACTGCTTCTCGTCATTGAAGCCATTTCATCATTTGGATGGTATAGTCTTTCTGGCTGCTAGCGGCGTAGGCTTTTTTGGCGTAGTCGATGTGGAGACGCTCTGAACTTTCCGTATTAAGCCCATCCAGGCTGCCGAGGTTCTTAATCATATCGATGTAATGAAGGAGGGAGTGGACCTTTGGAATGTTGAAGTGTTTGCGAAGACCTAGCTCGATAAAAACATCCTTGGCCCCATGAAAGTTGTCCAAAGCATGCTGCAAAGCATTGAGAGTCTCGTCCGTATGAGAGTGATACTGCGCAAGAAAAAAAAAGTCGATCAGGCTGGAAGCAGCATGGAGAACACGAGGTTCGGTGGCAATGCCAACAAGCCCACCGATGAACACTCGTTGAAGTTCCTTGTGGTCAGTGCCGGTCCACTGTCTGATTTTCGAGATGCCATCCTTGAAATGTCGAAGGCCTGGGAAGATGGGGATGGCCTGAAACCGAGTGTTGAAGTCAACTGAACCAACAATGGCGGCGCACCATTTTTTCAAGTGGTCCTTGAAGACTCCTTGGTGAAGCTGATGCAAGATGTCGGAGGAAATGCAGACAAATATGTCGGTATGGGGGAGATCGGCCCAGAAGGGTGAGAAAACAGGCCGAAGGCCCTCAGCGATAAACTCTGGGGGATACTGGCCGGTGGCTTGAGCGTGAAGCATTTGTTTGGTTTGTGTTTGGTTGCGGAGTGGGAATTCATTGTTTGTTCCTCGTTGGTTTGGGTGCACGAGGCACTTTGGACAGCGATTCTCAGCGCAGCAGGCGACAAGACACTGCTCGGGGTGGTCTCCAATGTAGGCCGCGAGGATTGGGAAGACTCGTCGAACGTGCCCATCCGCACACACCATCTCCACCCCAATTTGGCCAGCAACCACGAGAGGCTGAAGGAGCTGCTTCATGCAGTAATGGAAAAGTCGATACCCTGCAACTGAGTTGTCCTCGAAAGAGGCGAGCTTCGAGACCGGCAAGTACCCTAGCAAAATAGCTCCATGGCTTGACGGCTCACGACGGACCTTCTTCGACAGGTTACCAATACTGAGATACACTGGCCATGCGGTCTTGTCACCCTTAAAGCGAGACAGCTCTGTCTTGTCTGACGCTATAATCACCGGTGCGATGGTAGCGCCAGACGGCAGGTGTTCCTTCATATAAAGTTAGGTATGTATTTGTGCCAACTTATATTTGGACTTACCTGCGTTTTCCACCACCAGTCCCCCGTCCACATCTCGTCATATCGGCGAGTTTTTCCTTCTCGGTCTGTGTAAACCTTTTCTGGTGCGTATGCCATACTGCCGTGGAATGCCGGGTTGCCCATTAACTCTCGAATGCAGGTGACAGGATCTCTCATCCACAGCTCGAGCTCCTCCGACTTGGCATTGCTGTCGGGTTGGCCGTCTGGTGCATCACTTTCGATTGGATCGAGATCACCGCGCGTTCGGATCATTTGGCAGGTCCATTCTGGCCCGGTAGGCAACTGATCTATGAGCTTTAAGAATGTATGGCTGCTGCTAAAGGTGGGACGGGTTCGATTTTTTGTCTGTCCA
>JBBPND010000506.1:0-10816 GCA_038090655.1 Gastroboletus turbinatus | reverse complement strand
GGAAACACCTAACAGCGACTGACTGCCTCGTATTATCTCATGGGATATTGAAGGAATGACTTCTGTACTTTGAATAAGTTTGCGGCCTTCCGATTCTGGGTCCGTATTGTAACCCGACGGTGACGGTGATCGCGATTGAGATCGCGAGCGAGACCAGGCGGGAGGTGGCAAATGAAAGCTTTGGCCAGTCGGTAGGAAGGACATCACGAGCGTGTTCGAGGGTAACTGCGACGGATGGTTCTCGAGCTTATGAAAGCAATGCAACGAATGAGTCAACGAGTTCGCTATATCGGTCTTTCGCACCTACTTCGGGGGACAATGGTATCAGATCCGACAAGGAAAAGTCCCATTCTTCCAGCACCTTCCACCGTGGACTCCCAGAAGCGCCTCTGGTGTCGTCACTGTCCTTCTGTTTACCCTTGGCGTTTCCCGAATGCATGGCGTTGAGATCAACTTTTGCCCAAAGTTGAATTCTGAGCCTGTCTGCACTCAGATTCGTGTGTTCTGAAAAATCGAACCGAGATGAGGCATCGAGGCTGTAAAGTGGATTTGTAGAAGGTCGGTGTATCGGTGCGATGTAATTGGGGACCTTGGGGGATACGGATGTTTCTGCGGAAGACGGAAGGGGTGATTGGTGACTCGAAGACTTTTGCAATGGTGCAGAAGGCGACACCCTGTGTGTCTTTACAGCCGGTTTGGATGAAGACACTTGCCGTGCCATGGGCTGTGATTTCTCCTTTGACATGGACAAACGCGAAGTTATGTGCGAAGCCGTAGGTGTGGAGAGTGTCTTTGCCGCTCCTATACTGGCAGACCGGGATGTTCTTGCTCCTTTGCGAGTAGCTTGCGCCGAGGCATTGGAGCGCGTCGCCGATGTAGTGGGGGGCGGGGAGGGTCCACTGTCGGCGCGAGATCTCGATTTCCCATTGACCGACGGTGGTGATGGCGAAAGAGGTGGTGGTTCAGGGACAGCTATTGTTATAAAGGTCTCCACGAGACGCGACTTAACGACCTTCTCCAAGGTCCGCTGAGAGTGATCAAAATAAAGCGTTGACATAGGGATATTCGAGACCGAATTGGTGGGTGCTGCAGACGAAAAACTTGCTGAGAGGCCGTGCGAGGAAACGGTAGAGGTTGTCCGGATCCGAGGTTGTCTCGCAGCCGGAACAGAAGTGTTGGCCACCAGTGAGCGAGACAAGGCGTTCCCCGAGCCCGACGTTGGTCCTACGCTTCCCCCAGCCGGAAAGCTCACGCGTGATTGTGGGGTCCTCCGCCGCCCCCTTCCATCCCCTCCCCTCATCTCGTCCGAAACCCCAGCGATATCATCCACAGGGACATTCTTCAAGGTGTTGACCGAGGTCGTAGATATTCGTCGAGATCGCCTACGCAGCAGAGTCACGTCAAGGTCATCGGATAAGTTACCGAGGGGTGTGAACTGAGAATGTGTTGCTGGCTGGGAGAGGGCTGAGGCAAAAGCATCACGGATAGGAAAGGGTGTAAGATTGCGTATCTGGATGGACGTCAAGTGTCGAAGGCGGCGCTGGAAGTATCCCTGGTGCAGGAGAGTCATTCAAGTATGCACGCGTGCTCAAACGTATAGCAGCACTCACCTCGCTGTGAGCTGGCTTCGAGTCTGGGTCGAAGCTGGTCAAGCCGGGTGTTGGCAATGCATCCCGAGCACCACCCGACATGTCTGCGGGTCAAGACTAGCAGCAGAATCGCTTCGACGGTGAAATTTATACCTGTAAGCGGGGCGAGCTTTGACCGTACCGGTGTGTGGAGTGGATGCAGCAACTCGCGAGTGATACAATTCCTTTCCTTTCCTGGACCCAACCATATACGACTTATTCGCATGTGCGCAATGCAGACTCAATCTCAATCTCCCAACAGCGATTCTACGGCCATGGGTGCTCTTGGACGGGCAGCAGTTCCATCTGGTGCTATGCCTCCACCGCCCCCGCCAGTAGATAAAACTGCCATGCTGGAGCGTGAGGCCACCGCATTGTCATCCTGCTTCAAGGCAAGTGCAAGCTCCATTGTGTTTGGATGATATACTTCATCTCGAACAGAACGCAGTCGTAAAGACCGGTCAGATATATGCCTTCCATGCCGATGCACGCAGACTGTAAGTAAGGGACTCAACCCTAGTCCAGAGGGACAAGTGCACTGCCCTAATACTTCCTTCTGGTAGAGGGATCCACAAGTACGCCCCATACCCGCCGCGTACACTGACAGCCTCTCTCGGTCGCGAACTCGAAAAATATGATCAGTTCTGCGACGCCATTGAATCGCAGTTGGTGAGCAACTTTCGTCCATCCCTTGAACCACCCTCTCGAACATTGTCGCATCAGTTGCGTGCTATCTCAGTCTTGAAACGAGATTTAACCCGCGAGGAACGTCGTGCGCGAGAGGCTGAGCAAGCAGCTATCGCAGCACAGGCACCCAAAATTCCTCTACCAATTGTCGAGGCGGGTGACGTTGCGACGCTTCCCTCGTCTACTCCGGGTCAAGGCTCGCCTCAGGGACCTACTCCACACATACCCATGCGTCGCCAATCCGCCATCTCGTTGTCTTCGCTCAATCGGAACGCTCTCCCGCTCAAGCTTGACCTCTCTTCGTCTTCCATGCGCATCTCAGCCGAAGAGGTGGCGTTGTTTCCAACTGGCCTCGTCCCGTCTCCTGTCTCACTCGCCCCGAAATCAGCTCGCCCGTCAGCGACGGCCGACATTGACCTTATGGCGGCATTCGCCTCGGCTGCAGCTGCTAATTCAGGCAGTCAGCGTATCGATATCGACCTTACTGTGTCAGACAGTCCGCCGACGATGATGACCCGCATCGACGCTTCTTTGGGCAGTTCTGCTGATAAACCCATCGAACTTGACCTCGATAGCATTGACATGGAGATGTCGGACATGACGAACCTATTTGGAGACGCCCCAGAGTCCACGTCCGGAGACGGGCAGACGACAGTGGATAGCCTTTTTTCTCCCGTCACGGCCGATTCGGGTGCACCACTGTCAGCGAATGAGGTTCAGCAGGCTCAAAAGGGGGGCACAACGGATGACCATATCGATATGGAGATCTTGGGCGCTCTCCATGCTGAGCATAGTGGCCAGAGCGAGAATTTGTTTGGTTCGGTGGCGAGCGGGTCTAACGGTGGGAATCAGCAGCCGCATTCTGGGAGCAGTGTCGCCCCACCTCCGGCGTTGACGTCCGGTTTCACTCAGGCTGGTATGCAGAGCAGTGTGGGTGGATTCGATTTGTCTACACTAGACCTATCGAACCTCGACCCGGCATGGCATAACATGAGTTTCACAGACATGGAGGCACTTTTGAATATGCCTTCGTCAGGAAGCAACCAGGAGGGTCAGAAACCGGGACCGTAGGGATATCAGGGAACTATACCATTATATACACCCTCCGGCTAGTACTCAATGACATTTACGATTGCCAGACAACCCAATAATCTACCTATATAATCACTGCACCACTGCGAAAGACAAGTCGATTAGAGTCCCAAGGAGTCACCGACTCAGGGGGTACCCGTAGTAAGGAATTTCTCCAACTTCTTTCGCAGAGGATGGCCGCTACGGACACCGACGGCACATAAAGTCGCCGCGAGGTCCGTTGCAAGATTGCGTCGCTCATCTGGATTTATATCCTGCACTTCTAAGAGCTCTCGCACAGCACGCGCGAGTCGACTCTTGGGGAGATTAGACTTGTCTCCGATGGGTGCAGCTCCTGGCTTCCGCTTCTTCCGCTTCATCTTAGGAGCAGCCAATAATGGCTCGATAAACTCCGTTCTGAATCTCCTCAACGCCAAAGCTGCCAAAGGAACGACGCGATCCAACGTACTCGCAGCTTCCGCACACTGTTCGGCTAGAGCAAGGGCCTCGGCCGAACCACCTTCCTCGTACCCCCACTTCTTCAGCTCCTCGATCCTCCTCTCCTTCAGTTTCTTGGCAATCTTTTCCCGTGTGTCCCCCTCCTCGATGGACTTGGCAACAGCATCGAAAATGTCGCTTAGTGTGAGCCAACCCCGATCCTCGTCTATGGCGCGCTTGACATAGTGTCTATTGACGTAGTTGAGGAGTCGGCTGACGGACTGTGCACCCACGCTATAGCGCTTGAAGCACGGGATGGTATACTGGACGAGCGTAGTGTCGTCCTCGGGTGCGCCCAACAACAGCTCCCGAGCGAGGTCCATATAATACTTGTCGAGGTGTTCGTAAAGATCTGTACCGCTCGCCTGCCTGGCGGTGTCTCTATCCACACCAGAATCTGCCTCGTGCGGAGAACGCGTACTCGCAGCCTCGGACTGAGCGGTGAAGTAGTTGTATGTAGCGGTGTGGATGCCCATGTGGTATGAAATATCGATGGCAGGTGCTTTGTCGATGTTGTTGGTCGAGGAACGGACGATGTGGTTCAGCGCGGGTAGAATGTAACCCCAAAGGGAAGACAGCGAAGCGGAGGGATTTGCGCTTCCCGCAGAAGGATTCTGCATCGGAGGTACTAGCAACGCTGTGACCCCTTCTGTCTGCTTTCCCTTTCCCTTAGACATCGGCGGGCTGATGCGGCTTCTGTTTGATATAAAAAAAGTAAGACTTTTAAGCGCTAGTGAGGGACCGTTGAGGTCGGCGTTGGGAAGCTACAAAGCGGGCTGAGTGAAAGTTCACCCACAAATATATTACTGGTTGATAAGTTTGACACAACCTTTACAGTGAGATCGAGCTTAGGCCGTTACGGTCTTGCACGAGGCCAAGCTGTTCTCCGAGACCGACCGATAGTCTGGGAAGCTTTGTCATGCTGGGCTCAGGCTCGTCTTTACCAGCAGCGGGACGGTTTGAAGGAACTTGAAGGACGGTCATCGATTTAACTACGTAAGTATTCTGCTGGAGTATATATACATACAAGCGTAGGGGCAGCCTAATGGCAAGGGTGTACCGATAAGAAATACGAGACCTCGATCTGTGGGCGTCCTGTATACCAGTTCGCAGTGTGCATAATGTAGTTGCGTAGGCGACCCTATACTTGTTTACTAAGTAATATCCATCATCCAACGCAATTTATCTGTGTCAGGCCAGGCGAGATCTCCCGACCAGTGCGCTGCATTCAAAGGTCTGGTCTCGTACACACACCCACAGCTTGAGTATTACTGTTGTATTCGGCAACGAATTCGTCATACCGAACCATGCCTCGAATCTTCGCTAGCGCCGACAGGGACAGAGAAACAACCGCGCAAATGTAATGCAAACTATGTATGTAACCTTCTACAAAGGAGGCTAACAATTGAATACGAGAAATGCATCCAGGAGAGTAGGTGCTAGCGCAGATCGCTAGTTTTCTAGCAAGAGAAGGTAATTTACATGGTACACCATGTGGGCTACTAGGACTTTTCGAGTTGAGAAGACCTTGTTACTCAAGGGGAGGTGGGCCATCGTCGTCAGAATCAGACTCGGCGGCTTCGTTTACCGCTAGATCCTCACCACCACCAGGATTGAAACCACCGGCCTGCTGCATCATCTAAAAGGATCGGGTAAATCAACTCATGACGACATGTTAGGGACGAAATGGATACCTTGGAAAAGTCCATGCCCTGCATGCCTTGCATACCCATGCCCTGCATGCCTTGCATGCCCATGCCCATGCCGTCGTCCATTCCCGGCATACCACCTACTAACTCGTCGTCGGGATTGGGGTTTCCATCTTGCTCGTCTTCATCGACCCATTTGCTAAAATCGGTCTTGATAAAGGGTGTTTTGAGCTTTTCCTTTGTTAGTCGTGGCCAGAATTCGGACTGTGATTTATTTTTGCGGAGGACGGCGAGGAGGGAACGGGATGTAAGGCGCTTGGTGGATATCTGGATGACTGTGAGGATGCGCTTGAGCGAACAGAGGAGGAAATCAGACCTCTGGATCGACTTCTGCGAAGAAGTCGAGGTTAAACGCGTAATTGGTACCTGTACCACTATAGACAGGGATGAGGGACGGGTTGGGCGGGTAAGAGAGATCAGAATACCTGCCAGCGCTTGCTTTGAAGGCTAGGCTGGTGGGGGTCAGCACATACTCAATGCTGGACTCGATGATGTCAGGGAGATTGACAGTCAAGTAGATGATGTTCTACACGAGGTGATGAGAAAGTGCGCGGTGAAAATGAGGAAGACAACGGACCTTTTCTGGCACAGAGATGTTGCTGCGCTGTGCCCAGAGAACTTCTGGATGTGTTGACATGGCGGCGTGTTGTTGGGTGGGATGAGGAGTAGCAAAAGCGTTTAAAAGGGAACTTTGGAAATGTCGAGAACGATGGAGAACACTCGTCCCGATATGGACATACCTTCTATCTAATCATATTACATAAGCAAATCCTCACGTGACGTGTATCCTGAATGTACGCTCACTGCTCAGGTCGATTAACTGCGACAGTATTCCTTGCAGTGATGTGGTGCGTATGTCTTTTTCGACATGGCTCGGACACTCACTCAGACCCTTCCAAGGTGCACCCGCTGGTTCTTGCCGTTGCTCCTCTTGCCCCTTCCCACTGCACCACCCTACTTTTTGGTGCTTTTCTTGTTTACCTTAGCTCTTCACGCGAGGCCATGGTCTGTTCGATTCATAGCACTTCCTTGAAGCCCATCACTCACGAGATTGCAGCTTTTATTGCATAATACTTCTTGCTGCCTTGTTTCTCAGCTCATGCTATTGGCAGTCATTCCCTTTGGACGCACACCTCTCGATCCCATGGGCTGACAACATCACCACCTTCTCGGAAGCGTTGAACGCGACCATGCCCCCCCATCTCAACACACTCCACTCCACTCCCCCCATTGTACGTGTCGCGGACAGGTGTTGGTGCGATTTTGCCTCGGGACTATTTGAGCCATACGATGTACAAAAGTGGGAGAGGGACAGCATTCAGAGGGCCGTCGCTCAGATCGAAAAGCAGTGGAAGCAGTCTCTCGAGCCAGATACCGACGTCAGCGAAAATGCCACCGCCACGACGGAACCCTCACAATTTGAATTTCATCAAACATCCACACCGACCGTCGAGCGCATCCGAAATGAAACATTATCCTCCATATTTCGCTCGCTTTTCAGCAGACGCTTCAATAAACACGAACCATCACCATCACCCACTCCTACCGATATTACTACACCATCTGAAATTCCGACGGAATCGTCTCTCATCGAACCCTCCATATCAGTTGAGCCACTGCTGGCACCTGGCCAGCTAGATATGCGCCCCTTTGGCTTCGAACTTATTTTCGATTTTCGATGGTCTAGGAGATCCTGATCTCGTTTTGCGTAGTACCGTGTTGTATCCTTCAATGGTCGAAAAAAATTCTGTATCACGCAGCACTCCCATCCCACCATCTCTAGGAGCGGATAAGAGTTGTCCTTCCCGGCTCCGGTCCTATTTTCACGTGGAATAGAAAACTCCAGGCTGGTCTCTTCCGTGATAACGTCGCTGTTCGCTAACGGGTTATCAACTGTGGGTCATGACTTTCACACTGACGAATGTTGTTTGGAACTTGGCTAGTCCCTTCAGGTACAGTCCTCGCCTTGAGAGTCCATGTTTTTGCGAGATATGTATCGCACTGGTGTGAGTATGTCGTCTTTCCATATTACCCTTTCGCGTTGTTTTCAGGACCGAGCATACCCTTGGAAATCACGGATCTCGTGTCACGAACGTGTCGGTGGCGCCATGCACGGTACTGTTGAGGCAGTTGAGTTGATACCTCATAAGAATGATTAATGAACTCCACAAGAACGACTATTGGTGGTTGTTCCAACCATCGTGGTGAGGTTATGGATGCTCCGCAGCTACGCGTATAGCGTATTGGTAACTTTGTAATGAGGGAAATACCTTTATGAGACAGTGGGTTCCGCAGCGTTCTTTAGTTGACAGTTATCATACTTCGCCACCATTCGCCTCCAGAGCATGTAACCAATAAATGTCTATGCATTTTTCCAGTGAGGCTATGGGGCTAGTACATACATACATTTAGTGTCAACTTAATGCGGCGTTGCATACTTTCTCGAACTTGTCATTGAAGAGTAGGGCTGGGGAGCATGATATCGGCAGATTGGATGCGTGCGATTGTAGTGTTTGAGAATCTTGGAAAGTCCTGACATCAAACCACATACTCCGTGGCAAGACGTCTATGATAATGTGACTATCAAACAGACATGTACTTTGCCATTCTGTAGTGGATGTCAGGGGACCGTGTGTGCGTAGAGTATGCTGGGGGCCTACTTTGGTTCGTCCTTCGTTTTGTGGGCCAAACGCTCCTCAAGCTTGGCGAATTCGTCCAATGCAACCACCTCTTCCTCATCTAATACCTGAATAAGTAGAAAAAACGGTGAGGCAAGAAGCGTAGTCGAGAAAGAAGCCTCATACCTGCTCAACACCCTTTACTTCCGGAATATAATGCATCAACATCCTCTCAATGCCAGACTTTAGCGTGACAGCACTCGAGTCGCATCCTCTACAACTGCCCTTTAGCCTAACCTTGACAAATCCTTCGTCGCTGAATCCTCTGTATTCAATATCTCCGCCGTCCTCCATGATAGCTGGTCGCACTCGAGTTTCGAGTAGTTCTTTGATCATAGCCACGGTTTCAGAGTCTGTGTCGAGAATCATAGTGTCCTGAGGGCCTGCAGCATCCCGGTCTTCCTGAGAACGGAAGAGAGGAAGTCCGGCGGAAAAGTGTTCCATCAACATTGAGTATATCTCGGGTTTTATCACAGCCCATGGGTTCTCGCTATCCTTCGAAACTGTGACAAAATCCGGGCCATAAAATACAGCCTTGACACCCTCTATACCCATGAGCCGAATAGCCAGTGGCGATGCAAGCGCGGAGCGCGTATCGAGGAATTCCGCGGTCCCTTCCTCCATCACGGGAGCACCAGGAATGAATTTGAGAGAATCATCATTCGGCGTGGTCTCGGTCTGAATGAACATGGATCGCGCTGCAAGGAATTGAGTACGACTGGCGAACATTGATGTGAGACTTACTTTGTGGAGGGTTGACGCTCGGAACCGGAGTTGGCTTTGGTGCATATATGCCTGATGCCGTCGCCAGGGTCGGCCCGCGGTGTACAGCTCGTCGTGCTGGCGTGGAGGTGATGAACCTCACCCATGAGCGCAGTGCAGAGTCTAGATGTCGCGTGGACTGAAAACTCGTCCGTGCTGTTGCCCTCAGCGAGCTCGACGCCAATCTCGATGTCATTGTGGTTGTGAACAGAGAGCTGGACAAGTGACAAAGCCTCCGTGTGTTTACGTAATCACATCCTTTTCCGCTGCATGCAATGACCGGAGACACGACTGAGGCACTCCTTAGAGTCGTAGCGGTCTTCGTGTCGCTCCTGCTCGTCCTATTCACAGTTTCGGCGTATCAGTATGTCAAAAGACCTCCAAAGCTTCGCTCGGTCGCTATCATTGTCCTCGGCGACGTGGGACGCAGCCCTCGTATGATGTATCATGCTGAGAGCTTTGCGAAGCTCGGGTTTAGCACATATCTCATCGGGTACCAAGGTGAGTCGCAAAGTCGTTCCTAGGATATGCAAGCATACTGATACCTCGTGCGCTCCAAGAGTCTAAACCAGTGCCCTCCCTCACTTCTCTACCCCATGTCCAACTCTGTTACCTGCCTGAGCCACCCTTCTTCCTCCGCAAGGTCCCCTTTGTCCTCGCTGCACCAGTAAAGATATTACATCAAGTGATATCCATTCTTTACACTCTGATGTTCACAATGTCCTCCCCACCAGAGTTCATCATGGTCCAGGTATGTATATGACCTCCGGTGTGCAAGACAAACCGCTAACTCGTGTTCCAAGAATCCTCCAAGTATTCCTACCCTCGCTCTTGTTTGGCTAGTCGGACGCGTGAGAAGTAGTAAGATCATCATTGATTGGCATAATCTTGGATACAGCATACTAGCTTTGAAGTTGGGTACCTCCCACCCATTCGTGAAGATAGCGAAATGGTATGGACACCAGAGTCTATATGCTTTAAGGTGCTGATGGAGATCAGGTTTGAGGCTGCCTTTGGACGCTCTGCATATGCACACTTATTCGTCACCAAAGCTATGCAGGATCATCTGGTCTCTGAGTGGAGATTGATGTGTGTCGTTTCCATTGTGTTCGTCGCTCATAACTGAACATATTGTTTAGTGGCAAGACGGCAGTTCTGCACGATCGGCCCCCATCCCACTTCCACCGGTGTTCACCACCTGAAGTTCATGAGGTGCGGGAGGTCCCAGCATGACCGACATTCGTTCCTGACACCAAACCTCAGTTATTCCTCCGCTTGGGACCTTCACTTACTAGTCTCTCTTTAAAAGACTATCTGCCTTCCTCGAATACACCGTACACCACACAGTTCACCACGATGACAATGACATCGTCCCGGAGTACCCAATCGTCACCATATTCCCCCGTCGACATGCCCGGCTTGCGAGATGATAGAGTAGCCTTACTAGTTAGCAGTACTTCATGGACTCCCGATGAAGATTTCACGATCCTCTTGGACGCACTCAAGTTGTACGAGAAGCAGGCTTTGCAAGTCAACAAAGGTAGGCCTTCCCCACTTGGGTATCCTCCGAAGTCTTGCTAACAAAAGTGTCAGAGAGCCCCGGAAAGTTGCCACGGATATGGATGGTAATTACTGGCAAAGGACCCCTCAAGGCCAAGTACATGGCTGATGTGAACCGACTTCAAGAGAAGTGGTCGTATGTGCGGTGTTCTAGCCTGTGGCTTGAGGCAGAAGATTATCCTTTGTTGCTAGGTGAGGGGTTAGCTGTCTTCGATCTGCGTCA
>JBBPND010000505.1:0-10818 GCA_038090655.1 Gastroboletus turbinatus | reverse complement strand
AACCTGTGTGAGCCTTTGGGGTCGGAGTTGACAGAGGAGATTAAGGTAGGAATGGAAGTAGTGAGCTTTTCCAAAGTTCTGGAAAGGGTGGGAGGGAATGGTGGGAGGGATGGGACAATGAATGACTAAGAAGTGGTTTAAGTGAACGTAAACTTGATGAATGGTGTTTGAGAAGGAAAAGGGTGGAGATGACTTGAGTGGGTCACAAATATTTATTCTGACAGTATACACACTCCCTTTGGGAATTCCAAGGGACAATATCAGGCGATAGATGGGTGGTTCCAGTTCTGACACTTTGGAGTTCCCCAGTCGGAAATGTCATTCCGGAAGTCGTTTTGGGTTTTTCTTTCTTTTCTTACCTTTGGCTTTCCATTCATTCATTCTGGTAACAATCTATTTAGTTTAAAGCATTCAGTGTGCTAATACAAGTATGCTCTTTCCAATAGTCTACACCCATCTCATGCAGTGGCAGAGGTGAGTTCACTGGATACTTGTTATTTTACTTGTAGCTAACTGTATGTAACTTCTTATAAATTCAGTCCCGAAGTGTACATAGTTCCAAGACTGAAAAGTGAAACATCAGGCTTGATGAGAGGCATGATTATGAAAACAGATGGTAAATGATGTTGTAATTAGAAAGTGAAGGAAAAATATACAGTTGGAGGGGTTCCAGGGGATGCAAGTTTTGGAAATGGATGAGGAGGGACAGGAATGATAGTTCTGGTATGTTGAACACAGAATGGCTGGAGGTATGGAAAATGGAAAATGTTGAGTAGAGTTGATGGATTGAGTGAGGGATGACAAGGCACTTGATAGTCTGAATATCAAGTGCTTGGACATGGGAGATGACAGAGCCATTTTGTGAGTGATCATTAATGTACACTGGTTAGAAAGTGAGGTCAAAAGACTAAGAATGTGAGTATGGGGAAGGAATATTGGGATAGGTTGGTTGAAGAATATAAATAGAGATTAACTGAAATGATATGAGAGGTAAGGTGAAGGGAAAACTGTAAAGGTAAGGTGATAATATTAACCTAGCGAGTAAGTAAGTACCGGAAAGGTTGGAATGAGGTGGGCATCATGGATGCCCACATATGAACTGGTTACAAATTTACCTATGATATGGGAAGTAAGTACTGGAGGGGTTAGAATAAGGTGGGGATGATAGATGGGCACATGTGGACTAGTTGCAACCATACATATTGAGATGGGCATCCTGGACGCCCATATGTGCACTAGTCCATGATGGATCCAAGGATTATATGTATAATTGTGTAGTATGGAGCACTTGTGGGGGATGTATAAAGTTGTGACCAGTGGAGATGTGGGCGTCCATGATGCCCACATTATTCCAGCCATTCCGGTACTTACTTCCCATGTCATAGGTAAAGTTGCAACCAGTCAAGACGTGGGAAATGTGAGGTAAAGGGAAAGGTGTAATGAAGGTAGTATTATAATAGTGACTATCAGAAGGCCCGGAAGAGCTGGAATGGAGTGGGAATTCAAGGGTATTGGAATGTACCATAAGGAAAAGACATAAGGAATTTAAAAGTTTTAACAGATTCATCTAGACTATGGAAATCGAGTGATTGGGGGTTCCGAGAATTCTAAGTGTACACATTGAGATGGGCGTACTATGAACATGGGCATCCTGGATGCCCATGGGTGCACTTACCCACATGTGCACCATAGTGTACAGTTGGAATGCTGGGGATAATAATGGACCGTTGCACATGTGGGCGTCCAGGACGCCCATATCAATACATAGAGTCGGAATACTTGGAATACTTGGGACCCTGAAGTACTAGTGCATCCGTGGGCGTCCAGGATGCCCATGTCAATATGTAGAATCTGTTAGAACTTTAAATTACTTATTACTTTTCCTAATGATACATTCCGATGCCCTCTGAGTTCCAATACAATTCCAGCTCTTCCAAGTCTTCCGGTAGTTCATACTTTTGTCAAAGTGTAGAGTTGGAATGCTCAGGACCCTCAAGGACTGGTGCACCCATGGGCGTCTAGGATGCCCATGTTCATAGTATAAAGTTACCGTTCTCAGGGCCTCCAATGACTAGTCCACCTGTGGGCGTCCAAGACGCCCATCTCAATGTGTACACTTAGAATTCTCGGGACCCCCAATCACTCGTGCACACATGGGCGTCCAGGATGCCCATGTCAACATGTATTTAGAGTCGGAATTATTGGAACCCTCACTGACTGGTGCACACATGGGCGTCCAGGATGCCCATGTCAATATGTACTTAGAGTCGGAATTATTGGGACCCTAACTGACTGGTGCACACATGGGCGTCCAGGATGCCCATGTCAATATGTACTTAGAGTTGGAATTATCGGGACCCCCAATCACTCGTGCACACATGTACTTAGTAGAGTCGGAATACTCAGGACCCTCACTGACTGGTGCACACATGGGCGTCCAGGATGCCCATGTCAACATGTATTTAGAGTCGGAATTATCGGAACCCTGACTGACTGGTGCACACATGGGCGTCCAGGATGCCCATGTCAACATGTACTTAGAGTTGGAATTATCGGGACCCCCAATCACTCGTGCACACATGGGCGTCCAGGATGCCCATGTCAATATGTACTTAGAGTTGGAATTATCAGGACCCTCACTGACTGGTGCACACATGGGCGTCCAGGATGCCCATGTCAATATTTACTTAGAGTTGGAATTATCGGGACCCCCAATCACTCATGCACACATGGGCGTCCAGGATGCCCATGTCAATATGTACTTAGAGTTGGAATTATCAGGACCCTCACTGACTGGTGCACACATGGGCGTCCAGGATGCCCATGTCAACATGTATTTAGAGTTGGAATTATCGGGACCCCCAATCACTCGTGCACACATGGGCGTCCAGGATGCCCATGTCAACATGTACTTAGTAGAGTCAGAATACTCAGGACCCTCACTGACTGGTGCACACATGGGTGTCCAGGATGCCCATATTCATAGTGTAGAGTTAGTATTATTAGGACCCCTGATGACTGGTGCACACATGGGCGCCCAAGATGCCCATGTTCCTACTGTAGAGTCATGTGCTGGTGGGCACATCACACAAAAGATGATGATCTGTTTCATGCACAAGGAGTGCACAAGATGTACTGTTTTTCATCAAAATATTATCACCCTAGAGCTAGGGAAATCCAGAAAGTCAGTCTCATAACCCTATAAACCAGGTAAGATCCGCACATCATCCTATTGTCCTGCCAGAGGTCTGATGAGTCTCCGGACGAAATAGGTGGTTGAGGGTTAACAGCCCTCAGCCTATAACCTTTACTGGCCCCCATCACAACACCATCCCCCTCGCAGCGCTCGGTCCCCCTAACCCTAGAAAATGAAAATCACTGTGACATTAATCTTACATCCATGCCCCAAATGACCTTGTTTGATTTTTATATCAAGCATATGACTGCTGATTTGCATGGTTAGGAACTCAAAAGGTTTCATGGAAATGTGCTCTATTTGATGGTATACTTTTCTAAATGATCCAACAGTTTCAATTTTGAATCTTAATTCCAGGATGGCCTAGTAGTCTATATAAGCAGTAGTCTGAAAACTAATGAGGCATTTGCTGAAATCCCTTCCACTTACATACTGTTTGTAGAGCATTTTTTCAGCTACACATTACTATTCAATAGCTAGAAAATTCCCTTCTCCCCTAAAAATATTAGTATATCATAACAATCAAGTTCAATCAACATATTGCTACATTTACAAATCTTACCATTATCATTCTAATCTACTTGAAGGCTTGGTGGTATAACCCATCAACAATTCATTCATTACAATTACAAGTCTAACTAACCTTGCTAAGTTGACATATCCATCTCTCTTTTATACATGACATAGAGTTTAGACAACTTGTTATTTTTGTATGTTAAACAAACTACATGGAAGTGAATGCAACCAAAAAAAAATTACAAATGCAATCAAGGTCCTGGGTCTGATTTAATGGCTTAGGATTATCAGTGCATGGCAAATGCAAGTCAAGTGTAATGGACCCACTAGTATGATTAGAATGTTGTTTCCTCCTAGGCTACTAGAGACAAGCATTGACAAGCATGTCATGGTTTGGGTTACATGGCATAACTATGATTCATTCAACACTTACCTTACTCATTATGTACTTATATCAGCTCTTATCAACATATTCATATCTCATATCTCATCTCTTGAATACTCTAAGTCCTTGATAGATTACATTCAAGTCACTTGCTATGCATGCAGTGGCATGTGATGCCAACCTATACCAATCTTCCATGCTAGTGAGGATGACACTCTAGGGCGAGTATCACAACTGCTTATGTAAGCAATGACTATACCACCATATATGTCACAAATGTGTGTTCCATTGAGGTGTTTTGCATATAAACGAGTCCACATGATCCAGCGGATATCGAAAGATAAAAATCAACACTGACAGCCATCTTCTGTCGACGACTGACATAGTGTACCAAATCCACGCACAAATATCTATTTTACCGCGATTCAACATATATCATCAATCGCGGCTATTTTCGTATGCGACTGGTGTGTCTGAACGCAGTCCAGTCTGTTCTTGATCATTCGTTCACGATTTGTTTGGCATGACCTGACCCATAGCCACCGGGTAGATGTTAGCGTGATGTCAATTAGCGTTGTGAACTGGAAGGTTAGGTTTCCCATCGCGATTAGTTGAGAGGCAATGGAGCGTCACTATGATCGGAAAGCACACAAAATGCAGCTTCTCGGATAGATCTCGACACGCAAATGAAACAGCAATGATATGCACAGAGGGCGACGCTACTAGACTTTAGGATCACCACTCCCTACACATGTCGCCGGCATGTATACAGAACGGAATGATTTTTTACCGCAATTCGACACACATGTCGAATTGCAGTGAATAAGTGAATAAATGTCAGATAAACCACCAACCAAAAACAAGCCGGACAATAAACGAAACGGAATTGAATGTGTCGACTTAGCTTGTCGCTTGACCCACATTCGATAAGCAAATGTGGTGGTGGAGTCGGTCCATCACAATATAAATACTACTCCAACTTCCACAAGAATCAACACTATTTTTATACTCTCGTTACTTCATGTCTTCATCGACAGTCGATTCAACACATTCGTCTTGCGCGCACATGTGAGTACGAATGGATTTTACACTGATCGCATCTCTGACGTGATCGGAAGGCCCGAAGACGATCAAATCAAAAAAGAAGAATCGCCGATCGTGCTTCCGTTTCCAAAATGGGAGATGGACGAGAAACATGCCATAGTGGCATTCCAAACAACCAAACGCTCGCGAAAGCAATACAACAGACTTATCGAGCGACCACGCGGGGATGAAGATGGAATCCACGGGAATGTATCCGGGATGAGATTGCGCCCACAGAATGTGTTGAGGATACCCAACCAATATCGTAAATAGCAAGGAAGAGAGATGGATGTGTGGAGAGTATATCATAAAGTAACATGATCGCATCATCACGTCAACGTTCTCAATGTATACAGGATCGCTAACGATACAAGCAAACAGTGATCTAAACCACCCGAAAGCACCGCGTTGTGAACATAGTGTCGAATCGCGGGTAAACATGATCCACACACGGACCACATAATTCACCGCATTTCGACACATATGTCGAAATGTGGTGATATTTCATAGAGATTTGATGGACACACAAGCATCTCAGACAGCGTCTATTGTCACGAGATTTGATCGAATGAGAGATGTTATACAAGACCAAAATGTACATAGAGATCACGTTCGCTTCAACAAGATGATCACACCCATCGTCTACATACGGGACACATGTAATATTTGACGGAGAGCTGGAAAGGCCATCGAGTATCCGGCAATTGCGACAAGCAATCATCCGGCAAGCGTCAGTGTTAACGCTTGTAGCGTTTGAGATGCATGCTGGCGAGGGTATACTGACCGTTGTTGATCAAGCCATGTCGACCGCCACGTGCGGTGGGGAGCATTTTGTATTGGCGGAATGATTGTGTGATATATAGGTGGTTGAATACGGCGTGTAATCTGATGTGAGGAACTGCACGACTGTGAGCCATAAGACATTCGATGTGGAACCAAATCCCACAGGTGCGACAATGGCGTTGTTCGAGGCGATGGTCGAAGTACGGGGCATCGCTGATGCGGGTAGTGTGACCGCAGCGATTGAATGCCTGTGAATGATGGAGGGTGAGCCGCGTGAGATGACAAACAGAATCGGATGAGAGTACGTACGGTGAGATGCATCGCGAGGGAGGTCTGTGTGCCAGAGTCATCTGTGAAAAGGTTGACGTGAGCCATCCACTTGACTAGGATGAGGTCGTGTGGCGTGGGGGGCATGGTAGCGTCATCGAGAACGCGTATTTGGACGGTACCTGAATGGACGAAGAGGATGAGTGAGTGGCAAATCGGTCGAGTGAGGGACGTACCGTCGATGCATGGTGAATCAACGAGGGATTCGTGGTCAGTGTCGATGACCTCGCATGGGGGCATCGCGTCGGCGAGTCTGTCTGATAGACGAATGACCGTGATTGTAGACGATGGGAAGTGAGGTGATACGTACATTGGCGCGAGTGGCATGACGTCGTCGTGTCTGTAAAACCATCGAATGTTTACCCATACACGAGGCTCCTCTGTCTGACAGAGTACTAATTAACGGGGTGGATGTGTGCCATAGAGCATGAAAACTTACCTGGTGATCGACTGACAAACCGGTGATGGTGCCCAGCCAAAAATCCAGTATTTGAGTGGGATCGTCGACTGGATTGTGCATATTTGCATGATGGACCTTGACGCTGTGACATGAAGGTGTGTGAGGTGAAGATTGGGCAGTGAAGATGATATGGAGCACATACGCGTCTCCCACGTTGAAGGCGATCGAACACCTGCTGTGATGATCTTCGTCATCTAGATCGGCTGGGTGGAGGACTGTGAGAATGAATCAAGATGTGAGAATCAGCGGGAGAGTGAAGAGAGCGTGACGCACTCTCGATTGACCTGTATCGCGTGAGTCCTGGAAAGGTGGAAGAAGTGCCCTTGGATGCACGATCATGGCAGCTCTGTGAGTGATCTGAGAAGAGATGGAAGCGTGGGAGAATGTCGTTGAGGGTAGTATATGTCATGGTGGGCTCATGCCATCACACGACCGCATTTAGACAACCGTGTCGAATCGCGGCGCGTGGACGACACATCACACGACCGCATTTGGACAACCATGTCGAATCGCGGCGAATGAACGACGCATCACAATACCGAATTTGGACAACAGTGTTAAATCGTGGAGAATGAACGACACCACCACTTGAAACAACGGACATCAGCGGCGACGCCTCAACGACACAGTAAGTGTGACGCATATCATACACTTAATTGCGCCATATCACATCATCTATACCATCTAAGTGTATCGTATTTACAATATGAACTACCGATCGTATGATAGCGTATATGATAGCGGAAGATTACTCGATGCGGCGTCGCACGCGCGAAGGACCGGCTGCATCAGTGTCATACGGGATGACAACGAGGTCGTCGCTGGAGGGGTGTGCGGCGTCGTCTTGTCCACGCTTGCTGGAGCTGGCCTTGGAGTCAGGGGTGAGAGGAATGCTTCCGCGGGTCTGGACCCATCCGTTTTTTAAGAGGCCCTTTGCAGTGTGTTCGCCGACGAGGCTGACGATGGCATCGTACGATCCGTACGTGGAATCTTCGGTGAGACACCGAGTGACGCGAGACCATTTGATGCGGATCTCGTCGTCGGAGATGGGCAGCATGTCTAGCTTCCATCGGGCGCCCTTGAAGACCTTCGTGGTGACCGGTGTAGCGAGTCTGAAACGCAATAGGACGTTCATGAGCGATATCCCCTTGCACGCTGAGGACACGATTGGGATCGTGTGAGTGATTGTGATGATGAACAATGGGTAACGATGCTCACTGTTTGTCGAAGAAGCCCTTGACGTCGTTCTTTTGAGATGATGTCGGGTTTCCGAAATGGACGTCGTGGAGGGCTCTGGATAATGGACAGCGGTCGTCCATGACGGCGATGACGAAGGCTGAGACCATGGTGATGAAGGGAGGGGTGAGTGATGCGCCCTTCTTTTCTGGACGCTCTTCCCATGGGAGGTTGGCGACGTGGTTGGCGAGCTGGTTGATGGTTGAGTTCTTGGGAGCTCCGAGGGTTCTGGGTGGAAAGACACGAGGAATCATGCCAGAGAAGACGTGGGAGATAAACATGGCGAGGGCGTGTAGAGGGCGGGCGGTCGGATCGTAGTTTGCATGTACCCACTGGTAAACCTCGAGACAGAAGGCGTCCTTGTCCTGTATGGAGGCCTGTTTGATGGCCCATTCTGAGGGGAGGGAGCGTTTGTGGATGATCTTGTGGTAGTTAGATATCCTGTGGCGACATGCGGACCATGAAGCGCGGGGATCTTTGAGGGCAATCTGATCAGAGGAGAGGAGGACTTGAGCGTTCCTGGATTGTGGGGCGGTGAGTACGCAGGAGTTGGGGTCGAGACGACTGGGCTCTGCAGCGCCAAGAGGTAGCCATACGGTGTGGACGACGCGGGCTGAGCGACGACCGGGAGCGCGAGGATCGGGGTTTGCGTTGGACCAGGGGATGTGATTTATTTTTAGTTTTTTGACGACGCGAGGGAGGACGGTCTTGAAGACGCGTTCTGTGTCGAGATCGATAAAGTGTCTGCGTGCTGCGAGACGGGAGAGGTCGTCGATGGCTGCGACGACGGTGTGCTGGAACATGCCGTCCTGTATGAATGGTGGTTCGCGGCGCCTGTCTGCACGGTCGATGATCTTGTCCACGAAGAAGGAGATTGGACGACCGTCTCCAGGGGGAGCTTCGAGGGAGAAGGCGAGGCCGTTGTTGTTCTGTGCTGGATCGAGGGCTGCGAGGAGGTGGGGGAAGTCGTCCTTCTCGTAGGAGAGAGGGTTGTTGGACTTGAGCCAAGTTCTGAGTGAGAGTTTGCGTGACCTGGCGACGTTCCTGGCGACGTAGTTGCGGCCGTTGGCAAGTGGCCCGAGCTCGTCTTCGACGGCTGCCTGGACGAGGTGCTTTACGTCCTCTATATAGACCTTGAGGGCTATCTCGAAGACATGGGCGATGAGGGCGTCGTTGTAGGCATTTGGGTCTTGGTCCACTGACCTATTGAGAGCTGTGGGTGCTGCGGAGGGATGTTCGACGGCGTCGAGAATGATAAAGTAGGCGACAGATTGCTGTGAGACAACGAGCATGAGCGTGCGTCATGAAGTGAACGAAGTGCCAAATTTGCCGCGATTCGACGCTAGTGTCGAATCACGGCGAAAATACGAAAATACGACACGGTCCAAATACATGTAAACAGACAGACCTGCATGTGCGCCTTGCCATACGTGAGCTCTTGTACTCTCTTTGAACCCATGAGCGGGTGTCTGTTGTGAGGAGTACGAGGCCAGTGGTTTGTGTCGAGGACGAGGCGGTTGGACATGAGATCGGTGAAGGCGACGAGCCTCTTGTTGAGGCATGGGACGCCGTCGTGAAGGATTCCCAATGAGAGGAAGTGTGGGAGCATGAGTTTGCGCGAAACGACCTTGCCCGATCCCGTGTGGGCGTAGTTCAGGGAGCGCTCGAGCATGGACATAAACTCGACATGGTAAGGATCGAGGCTCTTGCCGAGGACGAGGTCCTGGACATGCTGTTTCCAGAGGAGTTCAATGAGGGATGTGATGGGGTAGGTCGTCCAGTTGATGAGGTTGGGTATGACCTCAGGGGGGACATGGTATGTATGAGGATTGGTCGGAGCGATAGACGTGTCGGAGACTCACCTCGCGCTTGAAGGGCTGTATGCTGAGCTTGATGGGGTCTATGACGGTGGGATGAGAGAGTTGCTTGCATATGTTGGCGATGATCTCAGTGTAGATGGAGCTGTGATGGACGGCGACGGGGGTATGAGGATGGTGGAGACGAGCGAGTGGGAGGGGGGCTTACCTGCCATTTCTGTGTTCTGGTCTGAGACGATGTATGTCGATAGCGAAGGTCTGTTCGATTCTGAGGGCTTGGGGCTGGTCGTCACCTCTGAGTGCGCTGGCGAAGCGCTGATGTGGGAGTCCGTTGAGACAATGCTGCTTGCGTCGGGTGAAGGATCGCTTCGTGGCTGGGGTCTTAGCGGTTGTTCCAGCAAGGACGGAGGTTGCGAGGCCAAGCTGGACATAGTGAAAACGAGCCTGGTCACGTACTCTGTGTGACATGGAGTTGTATATCTGGGCGTGTGTGCCACGGAGGACGGGGGCGCCTTGCTGGAAGTCTTCGCCGAAGAGATAGGCGTACTGGTCTTCTTGGTCGACAGGAGGGGTCATGAGAGTGTTGATGTTGC
The DNA here is from genome assembly GCA_038090655.1 of Gastroboletus turbinatus. NCBI lineage: Eukaryota > Fungi > Basidiomycota > Agaricomycetes > Boletales > Boletaceae > Gastroboletus > Gastroboletus turbinatus. The sequence goes on along the minus strand of JBBPND010000505.1, from coordinate 422 downwards.
GGAGGACGTGGTCGAAGGAGGAGAGGGTCCTCTTTGCCTGAACATTGCCGAAATGCTTTGTGAAGGCAAGAGGGTATGCGTGATACGTGTTTTTTCCGTTTTCATCGGGAGGAAAGAGGGCGTCGATCTTTGTGAGGTCTGGGAGGGCGCCGGACTCGGTGAAAGTGCGGGGCAGGCGTCTGCGCACGCGGACGCCGTCTGTGTCGTACACAGGGAACTCATGGCCGTTGCGTCGACGACGGATGTCTATTTGGACGCGGTTGGGGTCAGTTGCTGGGAGGTCGTAGAGGTCATCGTAGAGGTGGTGGAGGACACGACCGGATATGTTGTTCCAGTCTTGGACGTGTCTGAAGCTAGAAGGGATGGGTGAACCATGGTCAGAGTGAATGCAGGATTGTCAGGGAGACTCACAGAAGGTGGTG
>JBBPND010000504.1:0-10839 GCA_038090655.1 Gastroboletus turbinatus | reverse complement strand
CTCAGAATCGACACACGAACAGAATAGCATCAACAAAGAACGAAAGCATAATGTTGGAAAGTGCACCTAATATCGCCCGCCACGCGGAGAAGCAACGCGAGGGGAGCATGGAAGGAAGGCAAAAGGAAGGCATAAAGTCTATAGAAGTACAGACGGAAAGAACGTCCAACTTTAACTCGAGTTGCAATTGAAATGTAGTCTGCGCCCCCGGCCCGCGCAGTTGTTTGACCAATAAGACGATCCCAAAGGATTGCATCACACTTTCCATCTACGCCGAGACCAGATTAAAGGTCAAAGAAAAGTCGGATGCGTTAGAGATTTCAGAATCTCGTAGAGGAGGCAGAATAAAATCAATTCAAATCGAGCAATAAAAAAAAAGAGCAGTGGGATAATGTCAGAGAAACATAGGGGACACAAACAAGAACATCAAAGCACGGAATGGACAAGACTGACGAAGCAGGGTCGAGGATGTATTGCTGGCATGCACAGCAAACCATCAGTCGTCATGGTCGGGAGGGCTGTTCGCCCCGGGGTCGGAAGCGTGGTCACTCCCTCCGGCCGTTCCGCCGGAGGTCGAGCTCTCTTGTGTAGTCGCGACAGCCTTTTGCTTCTTAGGCTTTGCTTCGCCCTTGCCTGCACGAGATCGCTTTTTTCGAGTTGCAGCGGCACCGTTGGTCTGCCCTTCAGCTTCTGCAGATTGACCAACATTCCTCGACGCCTCCGCGGGATCGATGGTGGTTGCTGGGGTCCCATTTGCAGGTGGTGGAAATGCACTTGGAGTGACTGAAGCAGCGTAGTGGGGGAAAAAGCCTGGTGGTGCCAATGGATAATACGGCACTATAGGAGGGTGGCCCGTGCCGTTAGTTCCACCTTCCGGAGGAGATTGACCCTCGTGCCCAGGTGCGATGAAACCCGGCGGCGGATAAAAGTAAGGATAAAAGCCTTCTGGATGAGGCGGGTAGTGCGGGATCGCCTGAATGGGCGGGTGTGGCTGGCCACCAGCAGGGGGCTGTGGAGTTCCGTTTGTGGCTTGCCACTCAGGCTCACCATCCGCAGCTGGCGACACTTGCCTAGATAAGCGTGCATTGCTGACAAAGGATCAGCTGTGCGTACCGACAAAAGACGTCTCTGTGTTGGTATTGGTAGTCTTGTTCTTGCGCTTGTAAGGGCCACGTTTGATGCCTTTTTGGCGCTCTTTGCGAACGCCATCGACACAACTGCCATGAATGCCATACTTGATGCAGCGCTCACACGGACGGGCTTCGTCGCAGCGCTTACATGCATTGGCACAATTAGTACACTGCGGGCAAGGTTAAAATAGTCAAAAACACGGGATACATGATTGGAGCTAGCGACTGACCGCCATCTTGACCTGCTTACGCTTAGCACGTTGTCCATTGGCAGCAGCAGGCGTAGATTGTTGATACTGTGGAAAACCTATTTTTTCTGACGTAAGGAGTGTTCATGGCTGGCAAAAATGCTGCACACCTTGGCCAGGGGGTGGGGGTGGATAAGGATACATCATTCCAGGGGCCGCTGGAAAAGGGATCATGTACTGTGGTCCTGGAGGCACGCCGTTGCCGTTTTCGCCGTGACTTGCGTCGGGGGGTTGGGCGTAGTATATCGGGTATCCAGGGGGATAGGCAGTGCCGAGGGGCTGAGCATACGGTGGCATGGCGGGAGGGTAGGGGTGTTCTTGAGTGACTGGACCAGCGTTCTTGGAGTGATCATTGGCCATTGTGGTTGGTAACAAGAAAAGTGACCGGGGCACGCAGATTATCTTCTACTTGCGTAAGCAGATAGGCGCGGAACTGCGGGAGGAAAAACATGTTGGAAAGGAGGTCAGCGCGGGGGAAGCAGGACATCGTGACGAGACAGCCAGGAGGGTAGTTATGGTACGTGGACAGGAGGGTAAGTAGGAGGACTCACTCCGCTCGAAATTGCTGGTTTTCCGATCCGTCGCCGCTCAGAACTTACTGGTTTCCGCCCCCCGGCTTGCGTCTGGGGAAATCTCCTCTTGTATTCGGCGGTATAGGAATAAGACTGTATGTTTTCTTGAAAATTAGTGGCAGTAACGGTCAGGGTCCGCGTTCACGAGAGTCAGGCTGCAGTGGTAACTGTGTAAGTGAGGGAAGTTGCACGTGCGAACTAAACCTTTTGGGGATGGACCGTGCGCGTCAACCCGCCCCTCTGGCCATTGCGAGCGACGACGACGACAACATGTATACAATGCTGAGCGCGTCAATCACCACTGAAATATGTGCCATAATTATCGTCTTTGACGGCTCGCCCGCTTCTTGCCCTGCCACATGATTTCCCTTTCTCCGCCCCAACCACGACCAGCTCCGCTCGAACGCGGGCCATGTCAGAACATCTCTGTCCACCCTCAAAACAACCTTCCACCCCCCGCCATGCACTGTCGATTCGCTGTCTAGACGATCGCTACTCTATGCCTAATTTCTCACCCAAGGACGGCACGGTCTCTTGTTCCGTGTGTTGGCGAATCAAAATACCCATCAGCTGTACGTTGTTTGAGAACCCGTCCGTCCACGCCGCCGTGTTCGATTCTGCTGCTGGATTTTCGTCACACAGTCCGCCCTAATTCCCCCCATGGTCTCCGATCTACCCACTCCTCTTTTGGAATTCCACTAGATCGCCGGTAACTGGACACGATCTTACATGGGTCATTATATCACTTGGGCCTCCCTGACAGGAAAAGGCACATTGTTAGCTTGCCGTCTCAAACGTTTTGCGCCACCCGCATGTATGCACTCCCTCCTCGGTTTACCCACCCACATCCAATTTTGTTCGTCCTTGCCGAAAGTAGGATCAAAAAGCTGTGAAAAGAATACGATACAATGTGAAGATGCGCTGATCTTGAGCACTCGTGACACATCAAGTGTAAGCATCTTCCATATTTCACGGCCATCTTCTTTACGAGTTAGGTTTCTATGTAAGTCCATTGGTGGTTTCGATTTACCTCAAGATTTAACGCGTACCGAAGTTTTTTTGTGGCGATGCTTGTTTGCCCTTACGACAACCAAGTCATGCAGCTGAGGCTAGCCTAATGAACGGGCACTTTGCAGTGGTGATGTGATCGGGCCGTCACTGGCCCAGCTCATACGGGAACGAGAGCATGGGATGCACCACAAAGGAGCGATCGAAGAAATTGGTGAGTGGGGTGTCGCCTGTATTCACTCACCACATTGTGGGTCCCCAAGCTAAGTTTCAGCATTCCTCCCGTTGGACACAAACTATACTGCGAACCTAATTTGCGGCCCTTCCGGGTCCGCCAGGGCCGGGGTATAAAAATGTAACCCGGTACTCTCAAGAGGATTCACGTTGCAGGGAGTTTGACCGGAAACAGTAACCAAGACCCAGCTCAGTTTCCTGCGTTACTCTGCGAAGCAACTGTTCCTATCTCCGACCACAACCAGCATGGGAACCATGACTCCTTGGGCTGGTACAACGTCTATCTGATGATCATCAATTCGCTGATCAACGTGCGTGCTTGAAACATTAGGTTCAAGATCAAGCTTTTTCCTCTATAACTAGATTCGGATGGCCTTTCCATCATAGGCTTACCCTTACGCTATAGTCTACTTGAGCTTAACGCCACAAGGAACACGGGGCGTATAATAAGTTACTGTGGCCGCTGAGCCTGCGCGTGTGAAACACTTCTCCAAGTCCTTCAACGTACGCTTTCTGACGTGCGCAGATTTTGATGTATGTACCGCTCCAAGCAACTGAAGGCGGTCCTATGTAGATGATAGCATTGACGTGGAGTAATGCTAAAGTATTGGTATGTATTTTTTTATTCCCAAGTCAGGAATGACGGTGTGCGTGATATGAGATGAAAAAAAAAAGAGAAGATAGGGCCATGGTGGTGTGGGTGTGATCAGGGATGTGATCCTGTCGCTCCCAAACGGGGAGGTACTTTGCGAGGCTGTGATTTCCTTGAATAGTGGTACTCAAGTACCTATCCGAGCCAACTAGTGGCCGACTAGTACAGTAAAAAAGTTGCCCATAAACTTGGACCAAGCGCGTAAATTTGATCTCCGTTTGAACATTCGGATGCTTCCGCAGCACAGCATATCTCCAAATTTGGAGTAATCTGACAAATCCAACCACGGCACAGCATACTGCCAAAAACATCCAGTACCTCCTGCACAGCACATTTCCAAAACGGTCTGGGAAATTTAATCTCCGCTTAAATATATCGGACGCGCCCGTGACAACAGCGCAGTGGCAACATTACAAAACTAAGGCTGTTCATTGGTCCGGCAAATTCAATCTCCACTTGAAATTCAAAAATATCGCTCACATATACCAAGTCCTGTTATCTAGCTGGTTCCCCTTCTCCCCGCAGTATGCCCAGATCCTCAGCACGTCAGGAAGCCTTGAGCCTCCTTCAAGCAGCTCTTAGCAGCATCAGTATAGCACAAGCTATGGAGCTTTGGAATGCCATTGTGGCTCAAATTGAGCCTAATCTCATGCTATCAGACTCCAATCCTGAGTCTGACTCATCTTTCCATTCATCCTCACCCACTCCACCATCAACTCCTTCCACGATCCCCTCCTACTCAATGTCGGATTCAGGCCAGTCCAATATTCTCTTTTTCCAGTCAGAAGAGGTTATTCGATTTCAATATGCTATACGGGCAAGAATTGATGAAGTACAACGGGCTCGTGTTCTTCATGCCCGTATTCCTACTATTCATGCTCCACAAATCCATCTTCTCAAGGAGTGGAAAATCCATCGCCCATGGCTTTTTCGTCGAAAGCTTCGAGTCTCCCATGAAGTCTTTATTCAGCTCGTTGAGAAGATTCATGACCATCCCATCTTTTCCACTGCCAGTAATCCTGACTCCAACTCTGAGTCTGATGACATGCCTCTTCCCGAATCTCGTGCAGGTAACCAGCAATTGCCTGTCTGGTTTCAGCTGGCAATTTTCTTGAATGGAGCAGGACACTATGGCAATGCTGCCACATCCCAAGATATGGCTGAATGGGCAGGTGTGGCTGTTGGTACAATTCATAACTGCTACAAGCGTGTTATGCTTTCACTCCTACGTCTGCATGATCAGGCTATTCACTTTGATCCTATTCATCGTGAAGATGATTATGCAGAAAAGGAGAGAGCTAAAGCTTGGGTTGAGGCCAGATCTATTCCAGAATGGAGAGGAGGCTTCTTATGTGTCGATGGTTCAACCTTCAATTTCTTTCAGAAGCCAGGACACCATGGTGAGGTCTTCTTTGATCGAAAATCACGTTATTCTGTAACAAATCAGGTTGGTTTCAATTTATTGCACTAATATAGATATTTACTAATATTATATTTTACTAGGTCATAATCCTCCCTCACAACCTGAAGATTGTGGACTATGCCATTGGTCTTCCAGGAAGTGTGCATGATGCAAGCGCTTTTGGACACACTCGTGTTGCCCGTTATCCTGATCAATTCTTTGCTGCAAATGAGTGGCTTTGGGCTGATTCAGCCTATCCCTCTCAAACATGGTGTGTTACACCATTCAAGAAACCTGTTGGAGGAAGCCTTGGTCCTGATAAACGAAAGTTCAATTATCATTTATCATCAGTAAGAATTATATATATTTTTCTCTGAATTAATTTTAATAGCTACAGATACGTGTTCGGACTGAGCATTTCTTTGGCTCACTCAAAGGTCGTTTCCAATCACTTGTGGATTTGCGCTTCCGAATTCAAACACAAAGAAATCTCAATCATGCGATTGAATGGATCCGCTGCTGCTTGATTCTACACAATTTGATTGTTGACATTGAAAGAGAGCTCAAGTTGGATAGCTCATTGGCTGAATTTAGGGAGGAGGGTCTAGTTGAAGGACATAACTCAGATGCTGAGGAGGACCTGGAGGATGGGAATGAGGGACCAGAGGTAGATGATGATCTTGCTACATCAACAGGGCAAGCTTTTCGCAGACAGGTCATGGACATATTGCTTGAGAACATGTAGGTTACATGTAGGATAGAACAACATTGTAACATATGAGAACATACGACGACATACGATGACATACGATGACATATGTATGACGACATACTGTACGAGGACATACAAGAACATACGACGATATACTACATTGAACATGTTACAAAGTGGTAGACAACAACAGTCACAGCAGATCATGATGACGACGAGGATCAAGGATTCTCACTCGACCGCACCTTTGCCAATTCCAACTCACGATCCAGCTGCTGCAACTTGAGCTCAGCCATTTTCATTTCGAACTCTTGTGAGCGCTGGGCTTGCTCAGCGTTGAACTGCGCCATCCGTTCTTCATGCGCACGTTCTGCAGCCTTGTCATGGTAGTGGGCTTCACGACGGCGGGACTTCTCTTCATGTTGCCGATCTGCAATTGTTGCGCCTCGCTTGATCAGTTCATCAGCTTGCAGGATGAACTTATCTGTTGGATTGGAAGTGGCGGCAGCAGTGGATGTGCGTGCACGCTTTGTTGTGGACCGGCGTGAGCCACTACTGGCAGCGGCATCGATAGCAGAGGTGGGAGGGGTGGATACGACGAGGTGCGATCGTCGATCAGTTTCAGATGACGCCGGTGAGAAGTGAGGAATAGCAAGATCTTGAGAGGAGTTGGACTCCCGCGCCACGGGTGCCCCAGCATGCCGGTGATCCGAAGGTGCAGGCGCATGCTCATCTTGTTCGTCATCGGAGTTGAGGGAGATTTCCCTCGGTCGCAAGTGGTGATGGGGAGGAACGATGCACAACGCACCGCCACGAAATGCGAAAGGTGTTGTGCCACGCCCACTCCGAGTCTTACTCGAGGAGTGGGGGAGAAATGGAGTAGAAAAGCTGCTATCGTGTGAAGACAGCAGCGGTTCGTCGAAATGGATGGGGGAGAATGCGAGCAAGGGGTCAGGCAAGTGTGTTGAAGATGAAGGTTGAAGGGCAGATGACGAAGTGGAGGTGGTGTCGTGCAGGTGAGCGGGGGGGATGGTGGCATCGTGCAGGTGAGCGGGGGAAATGGTGGCATCGTGCAGGTGAGCGGGGGGAATGGTGGCATCATGGAAGTACGTCAAAGATGGGGGAACGCTAGATGATGACGAAGCAAAGGCCGCAGGGGTTTCGTCAACATCCATGTGAAGCCATGTCGAGAATAGTTTATCTTGCATGCCGGCGTCAGTGAACATGGTACTGGTATCTGACTCGAGATAAGGCACAGGCGAGTCAAGACGAAGAGACGAGAGGGGATTGGTGGCACCGTCACTAGATGAATAGACTGGATCGGCCCAGTCATCTTGTTCCGTCTCGTTTGCAGAGCTGGCACCGCTGCCAGTGTTTCCTAATTGGAAAATGGAAAGTGCCTCTCCCTCGAGGTCCTGACCAGGATCTGCAACAGATGGCTTTGCGTTAAAGCCGGGGTTCGTCCTCCAGAACCCATGTAGGTCAGGCCACCATGGAAATGAGTCAACAATCGAAGCTATCAAATGTTAGTACGGTTGAAACCTGTGTGCGGTATTGAAAACGTACTTATTAGATTTACCTTCGAGGGGTCGCGCTGCAAGTCCTCATAAGTCATCCCTGCACCCGTTTTTCCGAGCCTCGTGTTCTCTGCATTGTAGGCCTTCTTTAAACTGTGAAATGTCAGCAGGGTAGCACCACAATACACGAGCCCACCTACTCTTTGACACGGCGGTCAATCTTCTTGACGAAAACATCAGGTCGGACCTGTGAGAAGTGTCGTACATGTTCATCGTCGTCGTTCATGAAAATTGCTTGAGCGGCTTGTAAGTAGTAGTAGTTCTTGTTGTGGGACGAAACCTCCTTCTTGCGGTCAGCATCCTTGGCATCTTGTGTAGAGTCCGAGAAAATCTTGAGGCGTGCGGTCTCATTCTCCTTCAACCATGTGATGAGGCGTGTTGTGCGCACAGCACAGTCCTTGTCCCAGCGGATGAGTGGTGCCTTCAGGTCAGTTATGTTGGGGTCGGCAGCGAGGGAAGAAGCTGGGCCAGCAGTGGGACTCCGAGCGATTGGAGACTCCGAGCGGCTCCTAGACCGAGCATGGGAGTGCTTGGGCATGGCGGCGGGCAGGGAGCTCGGCGGGGGGTGAGCTCGGGCAAAGGGTAGATTTCAGTGAGTTGATTTCAATCGGAGCTTAACCTTGCTACCAGTAAGGCATGACAAATCGTGCTTACACAACCAATTAGTTCAACGACTAGTGAGGGCCTTGCCAGGCCTTGAGAACCACTATTCAATGATTTCCGTCATTCATCGTCGAATTTCGGTTTGACCATGTTGGCACTGCGCTACGCGATGTGTATCAGTACCACTACATATCACCTTCGATTTCTCTTCAAACACTGGCTCTCTTGTTGCTCGGCCCCAAGAGAAAGGTCTCACGATGGCCGTTATATACTGGACCACCATGACAACCCATATGCTCTCGGTGAGCGCATTTACGCTCTTCAATCACCAGACCAACTGATCGCTAGAACTTGCTTGATCATCGGAAACGTACCTTTCCCTTTCCACACATCCGACAATGGCTGATCAATGATGGTCAAGAATTACAAAGCAGTGCTGGAAAGTCTACCTTGATTCAAAAAATCTTTGGAGTCAACGATGTGGTGAGTCTACTACTCTTACATGCAACGACTGCGCCCGTAAACACTCTTTTCCAGAAGTCGTTGCAAAACGCCATACAGGGCGATAGCTTCAAGCCTGGGGGTGCATGTTGTTCGGGATGGCCAGGCCGTCCTGTAAGTTGACTCAGGCCCTTCAATGTTCCGTGAGTCGTTTAGTACCGGTCAACCCTAACACTGACCCTAATCAAGCTGATACAGCTACGGGAAATCAGGGTATAGATCCCGTGTTCAGTTGGAAATTCGCGATTTCAATGCAAGCTCCGTGATGCTTCCTGGAGGACGCGACTGGTTGCGGAGAAAGTTGAAGTGCAATCAGACGATACGACATTACTGACAAGGTGTCACGTTTGCGGGTAGATTCACCCAGCACAAGGTTTCTCGTGAAGCTGTTCGGCGAGTTCCTACTTGAACTCACCGATCGCAACAAGTTGGTGGTCGACGACCAAGGTTCCCCCGGTTTCCTCAGGTTGTGTATGATGATACCTCGTAGCGACGCTCAGGTGCACGATGACCATGTACTTCGAGTCGAGTACTTGAGGCTTGAGCTTGTCGTTGGCGTAAGATGCGGCAATGCGGCAACACAACTTCGGATTGCTTGGTATACACACTATATGCTAACGTCTAGATCGATCAGCCTTGTCAGCTGAGGAAAGGACAAACAAGTGCGGGCCGGCATACTAGGTGAAGAGGCCGATGAGAAAGGGGAAGTTATAGGTACTTGATGATTCCAACGTTCGTTGTCATGATGCCATCCACAAGATAAATTGTTAATCGTTGCGCAAACTATTCGAGGGTTGGGCCAAGCGAATGAAGGAAATGGGTAGTGAAGACGTCATCGTCTCGATTGAGTGAAAAGGACGAAATGTGTAGGAAAGAGAAAGAAATAAACGACAAAACTAGCGCAGAATACCCATCTTCCGACTTGGCCACCGGATAAACGAGGGTACGGGACGTCAGACAGCAAATCGCGCGTGGAGCGGATACCCTTGCTTGATTAGGCCCCTCAAGGCTAACATTCTAATGGGCTCGCCGAGCACGTTCTTGTAAATCATGAATTCCTGGCATGCAGAGGACCACCTTTGATGAGGTTCCATTCACGCAGATGCCCGCCCGCAGATGCCCGCCATGCCGATGGTGTGCGTTGAGTATCCTTGCGTGTACTTGTCCACACGGGCGCGCCAGCTCGGATATGCCTTGAGTGCTGCAGACATCCATATTGGGTCGGATTTCACATAGCAGATGAGGGAACTGGCGGGACAGGATGACGTGTGGGTATCAACATGCGATGAGTATGTGGATTGAGGTGGGAGAAGATGCCTTTATGTCTTCGAGGACGAACGGGCCAATGTGGGCACGGAGATGAGATCAATGAGACAGAGGCCATTCTCGGAACATGGCCAAGTATACAGGGGAGATACGCGTTTGGTAACTGGGATCTGTGGGAGTGGAAGTTCGGCTACGATGCATTGAAACGGAGGACCAAGGAGGCTGATAACGACGGCATCGGCGCATCATGGTTTGGAAACATGTCTGAACCATGGACGAGGTGGACATCAGCGAGCACGACCTGAGGATGTTCCCTGTCGTAAGGAGCCCGGGCGCGATGTGTCTGCGTATCGAAAGACCATATATTATCTCGCCGGTGCAACGACGCTACAGCACGATCGCGATCAGGCAAAGGACTGCAGGTTTCATTCAAATGGAGCGAAGTACCATAGTCGTAACAAGACCACCAAGCTCCAAGGGTCATTGTCTCCACATGTAGACGGAACCCCCTGGTACAGTTGTCAGCTCCGCGATTTGTCCACAACTCGCCCAACCGTGAAGGCATGGCAGAGCAACATCCGTCCGAAGAAGATGAGTCGACAATCTCTTGTGGCTCGACGTTACTGATCCAAAGACCCTATTGACGAGGAGAATGAGCACTTGGCTGACCTTGGGATCGCGGGGATAGAAGCGTGGGTGTTCGATTCTGTTTTCTCACCTAAAGATCCCGCGGCATGAGCTGCCTTGCGCTGCGCAACAGGACTACATCACCGACTGTCATAATTATATTTGGTGAGGGAGAAAGGTGCGTTTTCCGCCTCTAGATCGAGACCATGGGGAAGTCGGGCAGCCAGCCTCTCATCGACGAAGGGCAGCTCCGAATTGGATTAGGGGGAACCGTTTGTGTCTACGGTCGTCAGCCTGCTCCCGCCGC
>JBBPND010000503.1:0-10865 GCA_038090655.1 Gastroboletus turbinatus | reverse complement strand
AGACGCACTGGAGAATACGATGAACCCTACGGGCTTAAATACCCCAGGAGGCTGGGAGGCTCTGCATATCGTGTACGAAATGTAATGCAAAAAACGACCCAAAGTTTTGGTGGACAGCATCGCTAGCGGGGTAAGGAGGCCGCACCACAAAGGGTGTACATTACGTGCAGAGTTCCTAGAAACGCATAATTTATTTCTGCGTGGAGGCGTCGGCAAGGAATAGTGATCCCTGAGAATGGTTGGAGGAAGTGTCAAACGGGATTGCGTGGTCTTCCAGGCAGCGCGAGCTGCATATGAGATTGAATGTCTGGCCAGTAGTAGCAGGTCGGAAAGGACAGCAAAATCTGCCACCTAACCCGGGCCTCACTGGCAGGCTTGCGGTTGACACGGCTAACATACCTGCGCGAAGTGAATGCTATTCGCAAGCGAATTTGTGCACCGCAACAGGGAAATCGGTATCTATGAACTTGAAAAACGCGTTGTGTAAACTTGAAGTGAGCAAACGCACTTGATCAAGATGTTATTAGTGGTAGTACTCAAGTGGGCCGCCTATTCAAACCGGGCCATGTAGGGGCTATTTATGTAATCATCCAAAACGGCGCTAGCCTGAGGCCTCTAGACACCCAAGTCAAACGATGCTGCAGCTGCAGAACAACACCAACGAATTCGTGGTAGGCGATTCTATCTAGCAGGTTACTCGTCCTGTTGTTGTCCATTGATGTCTATTAGTTCAAGAGGAGACGAAAGAGGCTACAGATCAACGTTCCAGAGTCAGACGCGGGAACCGTCGTATCCCTCGACCAAGCCAGTGATGTCGGACTGCATTCAGGATTGATACCAGAAATTGCCGTGCTTCCGGAACTGGCGACGTCCTCTCCCGCGTTCCCAGAGGTACCGGAACCTCGGGCTCCGAGTCCTGGAGCGTCCTCTGAAAACATCGTCACTGTCGAGAGGTTTCTTCGTTGTTCAGTTCAAACGGTTCCGAAAACCAAGCAAGTAGTTCCCGGTGGTACTTCTCTGAAGAGGCCTCGCGCATATACTCGCCAACGCCCAGCGGAACGACGAACAATGTCTGCCCGAAAAGCTCCCAAAGTGCCCAAGCGACCAAAGCGGTCCTCCCGAATCGCGAAAACCTTGTTTCGCGCCACTGTTTTAACCGATGGCGATCCTCTCGATACCTTGATGGATGGTGCCGGGATCTCCCACACACGTCGTCCCCTGAAATTTGTGCCTTTCAACAAGTTCGCGAGTCCCTTTAGATTCGGCCAGACTGATCCAGCCGAGCCCTCTGACCCCGGTCGCGGGGGGGACACAGTGCTACATACACGACGCCTCGGTGATACCTCGGATCTCAAAGCACATCACTACCACCCTTCAAGTTCCTACCCACGCATACCCCTGGATTTGGTCCCACTCCGAGAAGCAGAAGCTGCATACTCTGTCATGTTTCCGTAAGTTGCCATGGCTCGCCAGGTATTTGTTACCTTCGTTTTATCAGACGAGCTCGTCTTCTCAGCTCACGCCACGCGTTGTTGAGGCACCTGTAGTTGCCCGAAAAGCTCGGCAAATATGTTTGTTATGCTCACACGTCAATGAACCGGTGTTACTGGTCTTTTGAATGTTGGTTGTTGTCGTGCAGATTGTACAGCCTTTGCGCTCGATGATTCTGGGCAGTCAGGTTTTCTCTAGTGAAACATTTTTCACAGCGTCAGTCGTCAAATCTTTTCCCCTTTACGACAACCCATACTTGTCGTCATGTTGTAATTTTTTGCTGCCTTATATCAGGGAGTCGGTCTCCATGACCTCCGTTCAATAGCTCTTTATTGTTTGGACAACTCCCTATTGCTGGTCAAATAGTAAATACGGTCATGGTGTCATGCTCGAGCCTCGTAATATTATCTTTTATTCTTGTTGTCATTCAATGAATGCGAATCTCTCGGGAATTATGGAGGAATATGACGTCCTAATGGTAGCTACATGATCAGATACTTATGTTGGTAGTGTATTAGTTAGCTTATGTAATACGCATTAGCCGCTTCCTTCACTTTGACTTGCTCGTAATACCCAGTTTTGTATCACCATTCTAGACTATGCAAGCCTACCTTGCGGACAAATACATGTCAGGGCCTAAAGCTGAGGCTATACTGGCCCGAACCGCTCCCAAGAAGAAACGCAAGGTCGCCAGCGGTGCAACCGGTGGTCCGTCGACTCCGTCCATACTTGTTGACGAGGATGCGGGCTTTGGCGACGAGGTCTCAAGACAACAACGAGAAGAAGAAATGGACACGACGGAAGCTGCAGTGGGGAGTGACCGAAGTTTCAAGAAACGGAAAACGGACGAGCGTTCGGGGTGGATTAAGGTGCAGGAAGGCGCGAAGAGGGAGGAGAGCCCGTCGATACCGCCTGATGAACAGCCGACTGTCGTACAGGACGAACGACCTTTCACGGGTGGACTGATCCGTGCCGAGGATCTACGAAAGGTACAGACTGTTCGATACCCGTATTGGATGGCAACTGACCCGAATGTAGCAACGAAAGACGCACGTCAAACAGGACGAGATGACAAAGGAGGACGCGGAAGCCGCACAGGAGACTGTATACCGTGATGCGTCAGGTCGCAAGATCGACATGAAAATGGCTCGAGCCGAAGCAGCTCGGAAGAAACGAGAAAAGGAGGAAAAGGAAGCGCAGAAGATGGAGTGGGGTAAGGGACTCGTACAACGAGAAGAACAAGAGAAACACAAAGTTCAGTTGGAGAAGAACAAATCTTTGCCATTCTCTCGGCATGCAGATGACAAGGACCTCAACGAAGAACTCATGGCACGAGATAGGTGGAACGATCCCGCAGCGGCATTCCTTACGGTTAGCCCCAGCTGTACAAGATGTTACCCTCGGTTCTCTGACTATTCCATTTCACAGAACAAAGGATCCAAGATTGCCAAAAAGCCAGAGTATCGCGGTCCTCCACCACCTCCTAATCGCTTCGGTCTAAAACCGGGTTACAGATGGGATGGCGTAGGTAAAGTCTAAGTTTTCAAGGCTTGAATTATTCATACTGATACGTTTCTTAGACCGTAGTAATGGCTTCGAGAAGAAGTGGTTCCAGCGTATCAACGAGAGAAAACGGACAGAAACAGCGAGCTATTCGTGGAGTGTGGATGACATGTAATATGTATTTTACTACTATCTCGTACGAGACAACTAGCGCCATTGTTTCTATCAAGCCCTGGCATTCGCGGACGTGTTCACCTGAGAGTCCGAATACCCAGGTGGCCATCGATACCGTTGGTCATGTACTTTCGTCTACCGATATGGACACACGTTCGTAACAAGGGGAGTCACAAAATGAGTATAGGTCATCCATTGTGATAATCTCCGTGGTATACACAAGCATCGCCCGCAGGCACGATGCAGTACCTGTATCAAAACACGTTTCTCTGAGTGGCACGGGATGTGGGTATCGAGGTAGGCAACTGCAACAGAAGCCATTAACAGAAAGGGGAGATCGCAGTTTCTAATATTCAGAGATATCGGTGATCTCTGTAACTTCTTCGTGAGGTGAATGATCTGTTGACTTGAGATACGACGCATTCTCAAAGTCATCGCTAGACTTAATGTCACCATCGGAGATGACGGTGGGTTCGACACGACGGGGCTCGGCTTGTCTGGGTAGCCGGGGTCGGGGCTCGACACGGACCGTCCGCATGTTGGGATAGTTCAAGATAAGATGTCGATTGTCCATTACTGCACGTATCTCCTCGAACTAACGAACATAGCGATCAGTCTCGTAAGATGGGGAAAGCAGGAACCCACTCACTTTCGTCCCTTCCGGAAGAGGTATCGTTCGTGTATACTTCTTCTCCTCTCGTTCTCTAACGAGTCGTCCATCTTCCTCCTTCTCGGTGATCTTGACGGTCTGCCACGTAATGACTATATTATTCCAACGGAAACTGACATGCGCTTGTTCCTTCTTTATGCCGGGCAAGTCAAAGGTTGCGGTGATCTGTGCGGTGATAAGAAGGGATTATCGGGGACGTGATGCAAAGAATACATACTGTACGACCCGAACGAGACTCGCGAAATGAAACGCAATCCCTGCAACACGTTCAGAAGGATCAGGATAACGACCACATGAAGCGATGTGGTTGGCGTACGTAGATTTCTTCCGCTTCATTTTGGGAGGGGTTACCTTCCTAGGCGTGGTAACATGTTGCTCCGGAGTGGAACGCGAAACACCGCTCGGTCCAGCCTGGGATGTCTCCAGAGATTTCACCTTGAGAGGAAGCTTGGCTTCTGCGGCATGCTTCCTCTCCCGCAAGGTGTTCCATAGTTCATCGAGCGACGTATAGTCCTGTTCTCGTGGACCTTGTCTTGTGGTCGGCCTTGTCGTCTGTTGACGCTCACCGCCGCGCTCGGCACCTTTCCGCAGGGAGGAGGGCAAGGCAGATGTAGATGAAAGTCGAGAACGACGGGGAGGACGGGAGGGAAGCTCTTCTACCATTTCGCAACCGTCGTAACCATCCCAGCAGGTGAAAGTACCGATAGCTGTGGAAGACATGGGTTGACCTGGTGAGACGCCCGCCGCCCAAATTGCCTTGTGGAGTTGCAGTGGAAGGGAAAGAAACTAGAGAAAAGGCAGGGACGAAATTAGCACTGACCCTCGGGTGATTATCAAGGCAAGCTGGGGCTGAGGCGCAGCTGCCATGAAACACGAGGCTGCCAAAAGCAGCTGCCATCAACGCCGCCAGTTACTTTATCAGAGAGCAACCAGCTTTGTATCCAGATCCCACCTGGGAAATCGAGCGCTAGTGCTCGGCATTTGCTTGTCGGTTATTGTCTGTGGGGTCAGAATGAGCTCGTCACGGTCCCCTACGACGATAGCTGCCTACAGTTCAAAGGCGATCCAACGGCAATTTTGACCACGCCCGAGGCGAGTGAGATCATGGAGGACACGCGCGCAACGTTTTAACCCACGCCGTGAGATATGTTGAAACCAGACTGAGCGATTACGCCACTGATAAGAAATGAGGTCCCCTCGTGGACGCCATTCAAGGAATGGAGCGTTGGTCGCTGTGTCTTTCCCTGGACCATGCTGCAACTGGATATAGCGCTAAAGATCTCCCCATTTCGAACTAGACATCTCGAGAACCTTGACAAACTTGTTTGTTTGTTTGTCTGACAAAAACTTCATCCTGCACCTCAAATCCGCAAACGACGAGGCGATCTCGTTCTTCAAGAATATTCTCGAGGTACCAGGTGAGGCTTAAAATGCAATCCGAGTTGACATGATGGGCATCCAGCCGCAGTCACAAAGCATGTTAGACTACCTAAGCTCCTCGGAACTGAGGAAATTTTCGACCCTCTGATCTGCACTTCTCTCTTCGCCCTTTTATACGTTTGTTCTGACCGAATCTCATGCACAGGTGGAGCCAGGTATATTACCATATTGATGATCCTTTATACGTAGCATAATCGATGTTCCCTCCTGCTGTCTCAGTTCTTGCCCGTGTTGCAGTCCTGGTCGTCCATCGTCTTTCCTAATTCCTTTATTGGAATGACCCCGACACTCTTACGGGCAATGCTCTTGGGATGCCCATCGGCACTCGTATGAGAGTTCCAGTGAGCCATTCAAGACTTCCAGGGATCGACCCATTTGCCCAGCTGAGGTTTCGGCTCAAGATTCCATCTCCTGCAGCATAGCTGCATACAATCAACAGCAACCTCACAATGGCCGAGGATGTGGTTCACGCCTGGCGCCTGTCTTTCTAAAGGATGCTCGATCATCGATCAACAACGTTAGGATACAATAAACATGTGGCTTGGCATAGGCCACCATCAACTCATCACTTCTATGTTCCCTTTGAACCAAAATGGATGGGCTCTCATGTGCGAGATTCGCCAGGGATTTGAACCTGGGTCTACGCCCGTCTGCCGTATCAAATCAAAGGTGTAATAACTCTGGAAGAAGGGATTAGAACCCCAACGTATCAGCTATGAAGTGTTCTCACCCCATGCTGAGCGATCGTTTCCCCCCGTGCACGGTCACGTCGGAAGGTGACCATCGCATTCGCAGATGCAGTCGCTTTGTTCGGCGTAGCGATGTTCCAAGTCGGGGCAGGTTGTGGAAGGTTAACCAGAATACAACTGTCGCAATAGCTTTGCCTCAGTCGGACGACAGAGATGGTAAATGGGACGCACGTCATGAGGTGCTGTGCTGCGGTGAATCGTTCAAAATACGTCGCCCAAGACTCTGCCTCTTCTGTAGCTGGCCTGCCTTGATCCGGTGTCATCTATGGTGAGCGGCGCCGACGTGGACCGTAATTCTTACCCTGGGGTTCTTTGCTCGTGATGAGCGAGTTGTCTATCGTGACCTCCGCGGAGGCAAATACTTCATTTCCAAGGCGCTCAAAATCTCTGCAATCAGAATACGCCGACTATTACAGAACGCACGCCTGTCATGAGCATACGTCGGAAAAAAGGGTAGGGCGATTGCTCACCAATCGCGTGATAGTGTCGTGTATATTGATACGGTCGAGCAGGTATTGAGATAGGCTGTATGCAACGGATAGGTCCATTATAGCTAACCGCGGCGAAAGCTTGGACATATGATACGATGGGAAGAAAAAGAGGTAAATAGGCCAGGGTTATATCCTCGAGGGCGGATTCAACCGGGAAACTCTCGGGAGTACCTGCGTGATCGGGATCCCAAGCTCGTGCATGGCGGTGGGGTGTTTGATTCCTCCGCGCATACACATGGACGGAGGCGTGTCGTGAAGAGTAAACCTCGCCTGCCACAATGACCAAAGGTGCGTCACCCGACGCGGTTCTCGCGCAGCCGGATACGTCAAAATGTGACGAGTATGTAGTAGCGCGAGTGGTCTCCAACTCAGCCGTCTGTGATTTATACTGTACGAGCGTATGTCATGATCCTTTCCAATCCTCCTCAAGAAAACCATGGACTCACGAACAGAGTATTTACATCTTCGAAACAGGTGCCGGGGCCCGTGCGAAGTGGCAACTTGCTCCGGGCTCTCTCCGATTGAACACCTGACGAATCGATAAAATAAACTTTTCCGTTAGTGTTGTACTCACAGGTACTCCAATGGGCCTCAAGTTGACAGGCGATTGTCGATGTGAAAGCAGAATTATGAGAACGATTCAATTTGTGATCCGCCGGGGCAGCCTCGTATCCCCGGGCCGTGACAACAAAAACTAGATCATGGTCACGCTAAGCAGTTCTACTGGCAACGGTCACCATACACCAACTCTGGATTTTCCCAGCGGGCATGAAGCCCACTTTTGGGCGGTTGTTTGACTTTGGGTTCCGAAAGTTTCGGCAACGTGAGGTTCCTAGTATAGCGCTGATCGCATCCAACGTTTTCACGGACTGCCTGGGTTGCCCGCAGAATCGATACCGGCACACCGCGATGATAGAAAAAACGTCCAGAATTTGCAGCATTGATGATAATAATTACAGAGCATCGTTAGAGCGTTAAAGTTGTGCACATACGCGTAATATCAGGGAAATGGAGGCGAAAACTAAACCACATGATCATCTCTGTAGTCTTCTTGACTAGACTTTTCGAGAACCCCGGAGGGCTTCACTTGGCTGTATGCTGAGAGACCAATACGGTTGGCAATTTCGTCTTGGCGTTGTTGGTCTGCAACAGCTAGACCCTCGCGGTCATCAAAGACCTCGTCCATCTCTTCCAGGGTGAGGCCTTTCGTCTCGGGGACCTGAGGAATGTTCAGAAATTAGCGAGGTCATGGCGTGAAATGCCCACTCACGAAGAACATGACAAATACACCACCAAGGAAAGAGAAGACCTAGTGCCATCGTCAAATCTCTGCGATGAAGCGGGAAGACAAGCTTACACCGAAGAATATAAATGTGCCAAACGTGAGATGCACCTGCATCGTTGGAGTAACTTGACCGACGATAAAGTTGTTCATCTGGATCATTCAGGTCAGTGGCTGCCCGTTTGGACGATATTCGAG
Source organism: Gastroboletus turbinatus (assembly GCA_038090655.1). NCBI lineage: Eukaryota > Fungi > Basidiomycota > Agaricomycetes > Boletales > Boletaceae > Gastroboletus > Gastroboletus turbinatus. The sequence goes on along the minus strand of JBBPND010000503.1, from coordinate 2,867 downwards.
GGGCTCACCCAGTTAGACGATGCAGCGATCGAGAGGCCCTTTCCGCGAAGACTCAACGGCCATATCTCGGACACTAAGATCCAACAGCATGGGCCCCAGCTATATCCAAAAGCTGTGACTCGAATAAGTGTAGTCCTATGTCACAGAGCTCCGACCTTACCAATTGAAAAGATCCACACGAAAGCGCACGCTGCCCAGCCAGCACCTAAAGCCCATGGTTAGAACAGTCTCGCTGGCTTTGAGGTGGTATCATTACTAGCGTGCCTAAAAAATCGAATCAGCAACTGTATCGGGAAAAATAGTGTAAACCTACGCTGGCCAATCCTTCTGATATAGGCCAGTTAGTATGGCGACAATGAAGTGGCACCTGAATGAAATGTGTGACTATCAACGTCAGGAAGCATTGGGTTAAATGATGACTCACGCCGCCATGATGAAAGCACCTGAGACCAGGACAGGCTTACGCCCAACCTTATCAACCCATATTACGGCGGGGATGGTAGCAAGCCACATACTAGAGTTAGAATGTGAGTATGCACTTCAATCTCTAGCCGTGTCCTTCTGAACATACACTATGCCAACGACCCCCGTAGCGAGTAGAGCGGTCGTGTTTCCGGTCAAGCCCAGCGAAGCAAAGATGGTCGGGGCATAGTAGAGAATCGCGTTGACCCCAGTCCATTGCTGAAAGAACATGATCCTGAATAACGCTGGTCACGAAGGGTCGTCGAATGCAGTCAATTGCCTCACAGGGAACCAATGGTCACCCGATAGAAAATAGTACGCGTCGAAAATAAACTGAGGTAAGCATTCAGTCCAAGTCTCACGTCGGAAGAAAATGATCCATCTTGATACTGTGGGTACTTGATGGCGCTGGTCTCTTTTTCAAAGAGATGTTGTGCCTTGATCTCCCTAAACATGTGATCAGCAAAATGCAACAATCTATCACTGGAAACCCTACAAAAATTCAATCTGCACGAGGTCGGAGTCGGGTGGGAGACGCCTCGCTTTGCTGAGTACTTGAAGTGCTTCGTCATCTCTGCCTTTGTTGACGAGCCATCTATAGCAATATTTAGTGTGGTGGAATAAGTGGCGAGAAGGAACTTGCCTTGGAGAAAATGGCATGAATAAGATTCCAAACCCAAGAATGAGTCCGGGCACAATCTGAAGAGCGATGGGAATGCGCCACGAAGCCTCGCTTTGAGTCGACCCAGTCCCACCGATGTAGTTGGTACCATAATCAATCCAGAAGGAGACCATGATCCCAAACGCAATGGCAAGCTGTTGGAGTGCAACAAGGCTTCCGCGGACCTCAGGAGGGGCGAGTTCGGCACTGAAAACTGATGTTAGGGCTGCTTTCGCATCGTGGCTAGATTACTTACTTATAGAGAGGGACTACCATACTTAGCGACCCGACACCAATCCCAGTAATAAATCTTCCTGCAACGGTGTATCAATAAACTGGCGACAGAAAGTTGGAAGGCACAAACCTCCATAGATCGAAGAGGGTTGAAAAGCTGTAGTCTGGACAATTACTCCGATGCAGAAAATGACCACAGCTACAGACTGCATCAGTACTCTTTCACAAAACAAAGGTCAATAAGATGTACCAAGGACAATTGTGTATTTGCGTGATAACTTGTCTGCCACCGTGCCCGTACAGAGCACACCAAACCAGGCACCCAATTCAAGTATAGCAACCAGCCAACCCTTTGTGCCGGTGTTGTTAACTGCAGACGCCATCCTCGAATCGAAAGAAGTCATGCTAAGCACCCCAGAGAAGACACCCTGGTGGGCACATTGGGTGAAAAGGGTACAGTGATCCGTAAAGTGACGTACCTGGTTATAGCCTGCGATGGGTTCGAAATCCCATGAGCACCCAAGTCTGTCAGGCTTCAAGGAAATTACCATATAACCTGTGGTTTGAAGGGGTTGAGTACAAATACCAAGAATGGGGTGATAGCCCTCACAGCCCCCCCAAGGATGCGAACACTGCAATGGCAAAAACTCTGCCGTTGTGCACGAGGCCAGCCTTTCAACGAATGGTCCAGAAAAAGAAGTCAATGTACGATGAAGCTTACCCATCCCGACTGCCCTTGAAGAGCTTTGCGGCGGTCTGAAGCAAATTGACCAGCACGAGGAGCCGCGCTACCACCCATGTTTGCGAAGAGAGATAGCCTTGACGACAGTTCACCAGCAGCGCCCATTTTTTATATGGTCCCATGGGGCCCCCACCTGTTCACAAGTTTCTCATGGCGGAACAGAATGGAGCCGAAACTGTATTTGTGGTTAAGAATCACCGGACTGCATTTTGATGTGCGGGATCAGGAAGAGCCCGCGGTAGCCCGGTGATGGCTGCGGAGGAAGTCGACTCAATATTTGGACCGCCCTGTGCAGTCTTTACATGGGGCGGGGGGAATGCAAAGCATGGGAAGTCTAGCGGCCTACATAACGGGAATCCGATGGAGACTGGCGAGGTGAAGACGAGCACTTCAACTTAGTGCCCCGCTTGGTGTATGTACTATGCCTAACAGGATGAAGAATTGACTTGAAAGTTCAAACACATATGGAGTTGATGGCGACTGTAACGAGAAAATACCAACTTAAATATTGAATGGGCACGGATGGAGTTGAACCTTGAGACGCTGCCACTTCGAAGAGGCCCCGACGGGAGGTCCCAGTGGGTGAACGCTGAGCATCGCTATGAACATGCCAGCGATGGGAGGTCGATGAAAGTATTATCATTACAGCTGTTTTCATTTCTCCGTGGAAAGCAAAATTCGAAAAGTCGCGCCTCGGAGACAGCCGGGCAAGGACCCCGGGTGCAGCTGAGTAGCGTAGTTCTAGTAGCTGACATGTCACTTTCAATT
>JBBPND010000502.1:0-10866 GCA_038090655.1 Gastroboletus turbinatus | reverse complement strand
ACAGGCTGGTTGGCCCATGCAGGACCTGGTGCTGTGCGTGTGGCTCCTGCCTCCACTGGGAGTGGGACCTGTTGGGATGGATGTGCCTCACCAGCCTCACCGGCCTCACTGGGGGGAAGCCTGGGCTCGGGATCCTGGAGTTCCTCATCAGAACTGTCATCAACCACATTGATGTCAAAGTTTTCACCATCAGATTTGCCATCACGATACCATGCGGGAGGTCATTGTTGCCTCTGCCTTCTGCCAGGTGCAGGTTGCAAGGTATGTGCTGCATTCTGTTGCTGGCCCCAAGCTCGAGAACACACGGAGGATTCTGGAAAGGAATGGCAAGGTCAAGTAGAGTAGAACTGATCATAGAAGAGTTATTTAACTTACTTTCTGACTCACTCAAGTTGCTCTGAGCCCTGAGCCCTGAGACTGCCATTGATTGACATAATAATCACCATCAGTTTTATGAATTGACGGTACTTACCCATAGGTGCCATGCAAGCTGGGGATTGGGGATTGGCGTTTTTTGAATCACCCAGATTTTGAAATGTCTGGCCCAGACTCTGAGTCACTGTTGGATGCCAATTCAGCTGGTTACATATTAATTGTGAAGAAGGACTTACCATCACTTATGCCCTATCTGTGAGTATCCATTGGACACTGTACATGGAACATGGGCGAAGGGCTGACTCTAATCAAGGTGAGTTCTTTGGCATGTGTTCTCACCTCTACAAATCTGTCACTTCCATGGCGTTGGGGCCTACCACCGCTTTCAATCCCCTGCTTCCCAGACCCCAGAGGCTCAAACCCACCACAAATGGCCCCCCCACGCTGTAAAACAGCTAATGTGCCTGGAGGAGGAAAGTCCAGTGCAATCAGTAGCAAATGAAGGGTACGATAAGTTCGTCCCCAAAGGGATTCGTCGAAGAGTTATGTGTCTAAGGGAACGAAGGATAAAGCTACGACTCACCCTCCAAGAAAAGGGTATTTCCGGATGGTTTCTGGAATAATCGGAAGTTCCAGACGGTTGGAACTAACAACAGGAAGAACGGCGGGCAACGTAGACAGCGGGACGTGAGGGAGACTTTTCAGACAATGGCAACAGACGTGAAACGGAGGATCGAAAGATGGATTACTAATCCTAAGTACAGACTACTTATACTTCCGGACATTTCCGGAGTAATGGGAAAAATGTATGTAAGGTGGAATGACTAAACGGTCAAAAGGGGAGGTAAGAAGCGTAAGGTATGAATGAGTATGAAAGCTAAAATGTCTGACAAAGTGTCTGAATCTGTTATAATCGGACTGGAATATGCACGGAAGTCCCTAAATGTGAGCAGAAGTGCGGAAGTGCGAACATGAAGAGCGGAAGAAAGGCGAAAGACACGGAGCAATGGTATTCAATGAGGAAAGGGTTGGGAAGTGGTCGTAGCATGTCCGTGAGTATAGGGAATATATGTAGGTTCCCTACAACGCCCTCCTCAGAATTATCCTTTCACTGTAGATATTACTCTCATGGATGGATGATATACAGTAGCTTGAAGCAGGTCCTTGGTGCTGGTTCGCACAGTACGAAATATATTTTGCATATGGCCCATAATGCAAACTGATACTTTCACAGCAATTGTTTTCTGTGCCCAAGATGTCATTAATGGCAAAAGGTTTGCTGTGAAACTCGAACATTGCACAGGTAGTCCTTCCTTGCTCAAGGCAGAGTTCTCCATGTTGAAAGAGCTTCAAGGCAGTATCAGCTTTCCTCGACCGTTATGGTTTGGAAAAGAATCATCATACTATGCTCTAGTCTTGGACTGTATAGCAACACCATTGTGTGATATTGTTGCTTTGCAAGGGGGTTGTCTATCATTGAGCCTTGTTACGTCTCTGGGATCCCAACTGGTGAGTTTGAGATGTGCTCCATGCTCACAAAGCTTGACCATATACACATAGATCAATAGACTTGAACATGTCCATCTACACAATTATATTCATCAGGACATCAAGCCAGAGAATATCCTACTTCAGCAAAATGGTTCGCAGCACACCACAACATTATTTCTCATTGATTTCAGTGTAGCAACGCAATACCGTGATCTGGCAACTCGCATTCATGTTCCGCCCCAACAAGGCTGTCGCTTCATTGGCACCCCCACATTTACATCAATCAACCATCATCTCAGGCATTGATCTACCTGCCGAGATGACATTGAATCACTAGCTTACACATTGGTATATCTATTGCGAGGTTCCCTTCCCTGGTTCAGTGATGTGAGCCCTAACCTCACCAACGAAACCATACTCAAACTAAAAGAAGATATGCCAGTCAGAGTAGTTTGTGATGGACTCCCGGGCGAGTTTTCGACATTTCTTCAGTATTCACGTTCACTTGGACATTCAGAAAAACCCGACTACAACTATCTTCTCCAACTCCTCCAGGACTGTGCCATACAGTCAATTAACGACACCTCGCCACCTGCCGCTGAAGCCACCACTGCACCAAATTGTATTCAGAATATCACAGTCACACAAATGACCAAGCAGGATCATGGCGACAATGTGCAAAAAGGTGAGATATGCCATCTTTCCTTTTTGTTCATTACTCAGTCCAAGTCATAGTTGAAAATCAAAGTCTCAGGGCATTACCATGACTACACCTCATCACAGTGCATGGCTGGTGTGGGCTTAAGCCCCCGGATGATGTTTGGTATATGTACTTCATCATATCTGACTCACTTGTTGTACATTTAGCTAGCAATAGTATTGTCCATGTGTTCCATTGAGTATATACCAGTAGGCTCAGTCGACTTTAGCCAGCTAAGCCACGACATCCCACTGTTCAGCCTTTAGTGGAGTTTGGCAGCTAGGAAGCATAGCCGAGTAGAGTGACATTAGCTATTAGTTACCAGAGGGCTGAGCCGTTGGTATAACTGCACATAACTGAGTGGGGCCGAGTTAGCCGAGTCACAGCAACACTAGGTTAGATACCATGTTGTTACCTCAAGACATCAACTGCAGTGACTCACCTGAATGCATCCCACTGCATGCCAGCATTTTGAGGCCTACATCAACAACCACCATAATGCCACAGTGAGTCACAAGTCACAATTTTCTGAAAATTCAATCTCATGATGTTCAGACCCTTTGATGATAACAGGGACCCATAAGTGAGTCAGTTCAGTCAAGCTGGTCCGGTCAACCATCCAGTCACATTCCAATCACTTATTCACATGAATCCCATGCCACCTGTCAACTCTTTCTATAGTCAAAGTTCAACAACTCACAAGCATGTCATGAACATAAGCAATGATTCTGTTAATACACAGTACATATGGTGAAGCTGGTAACACATAAGGTCAATAAAACTTAAGAATACTAGTTGTCATCACTGCAGGAACTCGAGGCAGAGATATGTGAAGTTACATGTCTGGCATCAAAGTCTGAGCCACTACCAGCAGGCTCTCTCCCACTTGGCCCAAACAAAGCAGTCCATTTTGAGTTCGCCAATCTGCCAATCTGCCTTTTTCAAAAAGGCTTCAGCTTGATTGGATTGGTCTGTGGTGATAACTTGCACAATGTCAAGCTCCTTGATGCACAGGTGATGATACCATAGGTGTGCTGTGAAGGTGTCCCAGCTTGCTCTCACAAGTTGTAACATGCGAAGTGCATGGATGCTTTCCACCTCTTGTGGTACCACTGTGGATTCCTGAATCACACAAGTCAAGGTGATGCCCATATTAACAACATTATTGCTTACTATGGTTAATAAATTTGTGAGCTTTTTGTGAGGTGAAGGTAAGCCTGCTGTTTCATCTGAAGGTAGTATAAAATCGAGACAGGTCTGCTTTCAAGAATGGAGGTCATTTGAAATAGGTGGTGAGGAAATCGGTTGGAGTCTGAATATCCATTAGGCTAGGCTCCCTTTGGCTTGGACAACATAGGGCTGGGCAATATTTCTTTCAATGAGGTAGGTGGTGAGGAAGTCAGTGGGAAGTTTAAATACCCACCTGCTCTCTTGTGCTTGGACAACCTAAGGCTGGGCAATGCTTCTTTTGATGATGGTGGGGTCATCAGAAGACTCGACTGGAGCTTGTCCATACTTGACATTGGTGGGCTTGGCATAGAATGCTGTTGTAGGTGGGTTTGAATGAGGGACTGTCCTTATGGTTCAAGTGTGGGAGGCACACATGGAGTCAGATTTGCAAGTTAGTGGTGTACCGCTTACCTTCCCCTCCCCTCACTAACCCCTCATACACCGTTCACAGTGCACAGTGAACTACCCCAGCTGCAGTACATGGACCTACATGGTGGGATGGCTTCTTCTCAGGAATCAGGATGCATTGCATGCCCCAACTCTTCAACTAGTTTTCCCTATGCAGAGGTGGTATTCCAACACTTATCATCAGATTGCGCTTGCAGGGCATTCACTCCCTGGGTGCCTGCCAGTGTTGAGTTGGATTCTGATGGCGAACATAACAATAATACCTTTTTTTACACACTATGGTCAGTTCATCATGTTTTGTGGACCTTGGTTTGACCATTCTGATAGATGATGATTAACTCACCACTGACCTCAAGTACCTTGGTCTTGATGGCATGGATAAGTGTGGTGATTCATTTGATGATTACAGACATTCTCCCCCCCTTGTTCATCCCCGTTCCATAGTACTTGAGAGTATCACCCAAACTGGAGTAAGATGCACCCTGGGGGAGAAAACCTTTTCCATCATATGGATCAAGATGAATTCGCACATATCCATAACATGGAAAATCCCTACTACACTTTTGCATCCAAGAGCAAATGGGAAGTTGCTGATTGGCTCCCAAGGGGGACACTTTCCCACAGAGAGATTGATGAATACTTGCAGTTGGACTGGATATGTGTATTTGACTACTGTGGGACTGGCATTAACAGATCTATAGAATAAATGAAATCCCCTCTCATTTCATACAGCAAAGGAGTTGTGCATGTGTCTTGAATCCCTGCTGGATATGCCAGCTTGGCATTTTCAGGAGATCAAGGTTGAACCTTACCAGATGCAAGAACCCATTATGCTCTATTGGCGAGATGGACTTGAAGTTGTCAAGCACCTCTTCAGCAATCCACTATTCACATCTTGCATGGACTTTGATCCCTATCAAGAGTATGACCAAATTCATAATAGTCAACACCGCATCTATGGCAAATTCATGAGTGCTCAACAAGCATGGGATTTACAGGTATGATAAAAAAACCTACATCTTGAATACGAGAAACTTACTTCATAGTAAGACTAAACTACCTCCTGACCATGGCTTCATTGGCGTGATTGGTGCATCTGATAAAACACCATTAACAAAAGGATCAGGCAACAGAGAGATGCACCTGCTCTACCTGTCACTTGCCAACATTCAGGCCAACATCCAAATGAAAGCCACATCTCACGTGTTTGCATTGGCTGCATACATATGTATCTCCTGATTCCAAAAAATTTGGATGTCTCACCCACTGTTACAAGTGACCCAGCGGACTGGCCTTTTTCCCTTTCTCTTCCTTCCTCTCCAACTACATGCCTATTGGACCATCCAGGACAAGGTCTCTGGGATGACCTCTTTGCGGAACCATTTCTCCCAGATGATATCTGGGCAGAGCTTCTCCAAACCAAGTTATTCTCAGATGTTTAGTTCGTTCTCTCTTCACTGCTTCTCTCAGACTTATATCTCCTCAGCTGTGCTCTCTTGTACACAGCCTTGTAGTTCCTATTCTCTCCGATGCATTCCGAGTCTTTCCATTTCATTCCGTTCCCATCCAATCCTGCTTTCTCCAAGTTATCATATTTAGTATTTGCTATTATGTCTTGACCTGCCCTAAAGTCTGTATGGCAGGGTATATATATTCACCTCACTTCTATATGTAATTCTAACCTTGATCTACACAATCCAGTGTATTCTCAAAGCTCCTTGCAATTGTCATCTCACTTGATCCTCTCCTCACTGTCTCTTACCTTCTTTCCTAATCAAGGCCAGCCCTTGACCTAGGACAACACTGTGTTAGTTGTCCATCGTACTTGGATAGTACGACCTGAAGAGTCTAGAGTTACACTCTCGTGTAACACCCACTGTTCAATTGATCCTATTCACATGAGTATACCATTTCACAATTTCTATTGTGATGCAAAAGTTGAAGAAGGCAGAAAGGGATGATGCAATCATGTCCGATCCAACAGGCAACCTTCAACTCATCCACACTACTTGTTGCTTGGATCGCCTGCATATCATCTAGAAACTCCCCCATTTCCACTGCCACTGCTGAACAGTTTGGTGACCCTGTCCCCTGTCCCCCTTGTCTTCAAGAACTCTTGAAGTTATTTGGGAGGCATGTAGGAAATGTGATCCAAGCAACATTGTGGCCTTCCACAAAGTCTGTTGAGCTCTCCGTCTTAATGATGTCATATTTCTATTTTGGCTAGATTGGGGTGATGCCTGCCCATCCCTATTCCTCACACCTGATGCTCTCCACCAGTGGCACATGTTTTTTTTTCAATCACTGTGTGACATGGGTGACAAACATCATAGGTGATGAAGAGCTTGATTGCCATCTCTCCGTCCTCCAACCACACATAGGAATACATCAGTGGCTGAAAGGTATCACTACATTAAAGCAAACTGGGGGAAAGGAGCATAGGGATATCAAGAGGGTGCTGGTTGCCATCACTGCAGATGCAGTTGATAAAAATGTCCTCCACACACTCCATTCCATTACCAAATTCATTTTTCTTGCCCAGCATGTATTCCATGATGAGGAAACATTACACTCCCTTGGTGAAGCACTCCACAAATTCCACCACTATAAAGCAAGTATCCTTGCCACCGGAGATTGCTGGGGGAAGAATGGCCCCCTCGACCACTTCCTGTTATGCTAGTTGTGTAGTAACTAGTTGAGTGTAGGCTTCTAGTGTAGCCTACAGACACTCAGGTGGTCTCACTATCCAATCTATCCCTTGTGCGCACACAGGGAGCTCGAGGGACTTGTGGAAACTGGAAACGATGCTAAGATTGCATAGAACTAGCTGAAGACTATTGTACATGGCGACTGGGTATTTATAGTAAAGTAGAGTAAGCACAGACCCACTATGTCATAGCAGGTTCTAGGGTCTACCTAGTCAATGTGAGTCACTCCTGGATCGAGGGGATAGAGATGACATAGTACATATGTCATCTAGAAAAGGAAGTTGTCCGAAAGGGAATTGCTAATACTATGCTTCAAATGAAGCATGAGAAGAAGCAAACAAATGAACCCCCTATGCGAACAGACGAACCCCCTGACGAACAGTTGGAATGTGGGAAAGTCGCGCTGTTCATGGGAAAGTTACAAGAAAGAAAGAAATAGGCAAAAGGAAGCTATAACTCAAATAGAAGGTCATCTATATAAATTGAGGTAGTGTTTGCCTCTATTGTGGCAAGCACCTGGAAGGCGTCAGGGGCTCCGTAAGATGAAGGAATGAAGGAAAAGGGGTCTGAGGATAGGAAAAATGTAATATTACCCCCTTCATATGGTTGAGACACTGACTCAACCAGATTTATCTCCCTCGTTGATGATCTCGTAGTTGGTGAGGTCAAGCTCTGGGTCATAGAGCCAGTCATCATTGGTGTGGGTACAGGCGGAGGTGGTGTGCCCGATCTCGCCGCAGAGAGTGCATCTTCAACGAGGGCAGTAAGCCTGGGTATGACCAGGGGCGGCGGTGTTGCAACCTGGGCAGATATATTGGTCGCAGTTAACTCGGAAGTGGGAGGGGTCACCACACTTGAAGCATCTAAGGGGGTTAAGTTGGACGAGACCTTGGTGAGGTGGTACAGTGTCGGGGATTCAACGTGGTTGGGCAAACGGGGTCGGTGGGGTGGTCGCCTGACCAGAGGTCTCCCCCGTAGCGGGGTGGGGAGTTGGGCGACGGGCAAGTGGCAATCTGGACCTGGCACGGGTAACCCTACCGTTGGCCCTGAGCGCAGCTGTATCAACCAGTCCACCACCCATTGGAATAAGGGTGGTGGTTCCAAATCCTCGGCAACGTGCATCCTGAGAGAGTCACCCCCTTCGCCGTAGAGCAGGGGGGTTAAGGGGCGCTGGCGATGGAGATGGCATTCCGTCAACGCTGGTCCGAAAGGAATCCAGAGACGAGGCCGAGGAGGGGGTGTTAATCAAAGTCCGCTCCTCAGAGGAATGCGGGGGGTAGGTGCCGGAACTGGGAGGGGTGTAGGAGACGGAGAGGGGGACCTGCGACGAGGAGCCGGGTGAGGTGCCGGAGGAATAGGATAAGGTAAGATTTCTGAAAAGTAAACCTCTCTCTCTCTTTCCGACATAGACAGGAGGATGGGTTGAAGGATAGGTGAGACTATAAGTGGGGGTAGGGTCTCGACGGCAGCGGCAAAGCCTTCATAGTGAAGGAGGTCTAGGGTGGTTGCGTGGGCCTCGGAGATGGCTTGCCCCATAGCAGTGGAATAGACGGGGAGAGCTGTCAGGGGCAAGACAGGCATGGACGTTACGAACAGTGGAGTATCCACGGAATAACCTGGAGAGACCCATAAGGGTCATGTTCTCGAAGAAGTGGGGGTTATGCTCGATGACGAGTGTGGCAATGGGGTTTTCTAAAACAGCCGCATAGAGGATGACGGTGGGCGATGGAGAGGCGAGCGATGCGGATAGGAGGGCAGTTGGTTGGAATAGACATGATGAATTTAGACTGAGGAGAAGTCCTTGGAGTGGCGGAGCTTATAAGCTTTCAGGATGGCCCGTGCACGTCCCAAGTTGCCCTCAGGTTCCCAGGTGTTCTGGCACAGCCCAAGATGAAGCAACGGACGTAAGTGGTAAGACCAGGCCACCAATAGTCTCACTGAACCAAATTAACCATGCGGAAATAACCACTGTGGCTGGTGGCATCTCCATTATGTAAGGTGGTGACAATGTCCTGGCGGGCAGACTCAGGGATGTAAAGGCGACCCTTGAAATACAGGTGGGGGTTGTCATAACGCCAATCAGCCTTGGCAGTGTGGGGGAAGAGAGAGGAGCCATTGGCAAGGGCCTGGAGGGCATCCAAGACCAGGGGGTCAGAGGGGGTGGATTCCGAGATTTTGTCAGCAATGGCGGTGTCCAAGGCTCAGACAAATAGATTGGGGGGTAGAAGGGTGACGTCCTGATTGTCCAGGGAGGTCTCCACTTCATCTCGGTGGGACAGGGCATTGGCAGGGCCCATTTTAGCTCCGGGAACATGAGTGAAGGTGAGGTCATAATCCTGCAGGAACATAAGCCACCAGGCTTGTCGTCAGGAAAGCTTCCAGGGTTGCCAGAAGTATGTAAGATTCTTGTGATCTGTTAGGATTGTTACTAAATGTGAAGCACCGAGGAGGTAATGATGCCATTCCTCGAGTGCTCAAATGACAGTGAGGAGTTCTCGGTCATAGATGTCATAATTGTGCTCAGCGGCACCCAGTGTCTGGGAGAAGTAGGCACATGGGTGAAGGTCACCATTGCCATCCTTCTGCATGAGTACCGCACCAGTGGCAGTGAGGGAGGCATCCGTCATTAGGAAGAAAGGACACGATGGGTTGGAGAGGGTGAGGACTGGGCAGCAAGTGAAGGCATCCTTGATGCGCAGGAAGGCCTTCTCATGAACTGGGCCCCACATCCAGCGAGATCCCTTCTTGGTGAGATCCAGGAGAGGGCGAGCTAACATTGAGAAGTTGGGGATAAACTTCCGATAGAAATTACAAAACCCAATGAAAGAGCGGACTGCCTTGACCAAGGTGGGGGAGGACCAGTTGTCAATGGTGGTAAGTTTGATAGGGTCCATCTTGACATGGCCTTCTTTGACAACCATCCCTAGGTACTCAACCTCATCAACATCAAAGGAACACTTGTCAAGCTTTAGGAAAAGCTTGTGTTCCCTGAGGCGATCCAAAACCCTACAAGTCTATTCTTCATGGTCCTTGGGGTCTGCAGAGTAGATCAAGATGTCGTCCATATAGATGACAAGCCATCCCTCTGCCATCATATCTCCGAAGAGATGGTCCATTAGTGCCTGGAAAGTGGCAGGCGAGTTACATAGGCCAAAGAACATTATTGTAGGCTCAAAGAGACCAAAGGGAGTGATGAAGGCTGCCTTCCATTGGTCCTCGGGGCAAATAAGGACATTGTTGTACCCCCAGTGGATTTCCATCTTGGTGAAGATGTGTGACCCTTTGAGCTTGTCCATAAGATCGGAAATGAGGGGGAGGGGATAAGCATTTTTGATGGTATGCTCATTAATATACCTGTAGTCCTGGCAGGGTCATAGTGCGCCATCCTTCTTTGGTATGCAGAAGAAGGGGGCTCCCTGAGGGGACTTGGACTTGGCAATCTTGCTAGACACCAGGTGTTCATCAACAAATGCTTTGCATGCCTCATCTTCCTTAGGGTTGAGGGGGTAGGCTTTGGTGACTTTAGGGGTAAAGCCTTCCTTGAGGTCGATGGTATGGTCGAAGGAACGAGATGGGGGTAACTTGTCGATGACCTTCTTTTCAAAGACGTCCTTGTACTCCTGGTACTGGGGAGGTAGGACCTTCTCTTTCTTTTCCTCCTTCACTGTGATCTCGGTGGCAGTGGTTGTTTTGCATATCGAGTGAGTTTGAGGAGTCATTTGTTCCACATGTTTCTTCCATAGATGGGCTATGCAAGTATCCGGTGTGATGTTTAGTTAGGTTAAGCAATAGGAAATGAACAAAATATAGTTGTCTTCCCCCAGACCTTATGCTTTACCTTCCACAGTTGAAACACTATAAGCTAGGGATAGATTTTATCTCCTAGACAAAACAATGACTAGTACTTCTAGTCCTGAGTTGGTGAGTAGACTTAGTGTAGTCAATAACGTGGGT
>JBBPND010000501.1:0-10868 GCA_038090655.1 Gastroboletus turbinatus | reverse complement strand
CCTTCTGGATCTCCCTGCCGAGGAGAGTCGACGGTGCTTGGTGGTATTCGTCGTTGTACCTGTTTGACGCCGTTGATATGGTCCCAAGGAAGCGAAAAAAATGCGAATCGGAGTAACGACTCACCCTGTGAAGACCGAGCTGCAGATTCAGCAACGATGGACAGGGAAAGCAGGGAGAGATGAGGCTGGCCATTCTATGAGACGAGATCAGTCACCTCAGTCGCAAACCGTCGCACTCGAGGGCAAACCTGGGACATGGCAAGAAACAAGTCGATCGCATATGTGTCTGGATGAGCTCGGAAATTTCAAGTCCACATGCAGTAACCCCCCCAAATTCGTGCATGTGCCCTTAATCGAGCCGAACAAGTCCCGTTTTGTGATTTCACCTTCCGGGAGCCGAACAAGACTCATAACGACAATCTATAACCCCTCGCGCTTTTTTACGTCCCCATTCACCCCTCCCTATACTCACCGAAACATCTCTTCCTTCTCCTCGGAGAACATCATTGGGCGTATCGCAGCTAGACGGATTGCGGCATCCCGTGCCCCTTGCACACACCAAACCACGAGCTACGCTTGTACGTCAACTCAACCTGCTGCCGAGTGGACCTGGATGAAAGCCTAGAACCACCCCGACCACTCGGCATCGTGGCCAGTCTCCCCTTTACCCCATATACCAGCGTTCAACGATGTGAAATTCCGTCGGGCAATTGAGTTCATGTTCTTCCTGTTCATCTTGGGTCAACGATAGGCCGTGCGTCGCGTCTCGAAGGGATCGGCATGCTCGCGTGAATAAAACCAACAAATCGGACGTCGCTGCGCTATCGTCTGGGTGGGCGACGTTCATCAAACGGGACTTCTTTTCCTCAGTTCTTGCAAATTCGATAGATGTTGTGCCTGGTTGGTTACGGATGAGGAATGATCTGTGTTTCGGGAACGCGGTTCTCCCGACGTTAACACGGACATCACAGAGAGATAAGCATTCAACCAACATGATGGGCGATGTCCTGATGCTTGATAGGACTTTTTCTTTAATGGGGTGAATAACCATGGCGCTGTGGAAAGCGTTACTTGGGACGTATACTGATGGAACGCCAGACTGACCATTGATCCAAGCCGAGATCACACCTTGGGAAAGCCGTCCATAGATGGCGTCTCCGGTGGCTGCCAGCTGGCTACTCCACTGCCTCCCTACTCACTTCACCACTTCACCACCTCACCACTGATTCTCCTCGGAGAACACCAGGGGTATATGGCAGCTATTGGCGAATAACGCTGTCCCGTGCCCCTTGTACGCACGAGACCACGAGCTACGCCTGTACGTCAACCCAACCCGCTGGCGAGTGGAGCAGGACAAAAACCCTAAAACCCAGTCCGATCCTCGTTATCATGCTGTTACGCACGAGGCCGCAGTTTTCCTTTACCCCATATACCACCATTCCACGATGTGAAATTCCGTCTCGTGATTGAGTTCATGTTCTTTTCCTGTCTATCTTGGGTCAGAGATGGGCCACGCGCCGCGGCTCGAGGGGATCGGCATGCTCGCGTGAATAAAACCAACAAATCGAACGTCGCTGCTTTATCGTCTGGATAGGCAACATTCATCAAACGGGACTTCTTTTCCTCAATTCGTGCAAATTCAAAAACCTTGTACCTGGGTTGGATCTCGGCTGGTTAAAGGTCAGCGCGATCATGGTTCTTGGAGCACGCGTTTCTCTGACTAGCACGAGAGAGATAAGCTTCCAAAGGCAACGTGATGTGGTGATGTTGATGTTTTGATGGGTAGATACGCTTGATAGGACTTTTTTTTGTCACCGCGCGATCGACCGTGGTACTATGCTGTGGCGAAGCGTCACTTGAACGTATATTGGTGGAGTGTGAAGGCCAACCTTTTTTGATCTAATCTCTGATCACCTTCCAGCAGGAGGAGTCATCGACTTCATGGATGATTGTCTCCGGTGGCAACCACCACGCTGTCCAGTGCTGCCCATCCATCATAGGGCCTCCCTACACACACCGAACCGCCTCACCACTGATTTCTCCTCGGAGAAACACCAGGGGTCGAATCGCAAGTAGACGGACAACGGCCTTCCGTCCCCCTCGCACTGATCACGAAACCCACGCAACGCGCCCATACGTGAATCCGACCCGATGCATCAGCGGCACAAAGATTCTGAAGGGGAAAAACAAACAACCCGATGCTCGGTATGATAGTTACGTATGATGAACTGCAGTTTTTCTTTTCATTACCCCATATACATACTCGCCAGCCAGCGTTTGAAGATGTGAAATTCGTCGACGATTGAATTGATGTTCGTCTCGTGTCAAGGAAAAAGAGATACGCCGCCGAGCGTCATGCGTCAAATGTCCGAGAAACCGGGATTACGATGTGCAAAAAGGTCCGTTGGCCCCTTTCCTTTGGAAAAACTGAGACGCCTCGTCTTGACGTACCTTGCTGTGCTACTTGTCGTTGAACGACTGCCCCCGATCAGATATCGCTGGTTAGGGATGTGGAAGAGAACGATTTGATGCTATTGCTTCGGACACGCGTTCAAGGGACGAGAAGTAATGTGTTGATGCTCGATAGATAGATAGGCCTGATAGCACTTTTTTGTTCTTTTCGCTCTTTCCATCGCGCGAACGACCGCTGTTCTGTGGCACAAGGGTCTCATCAACTCGAGGCGTGTACTGGCGAACGTGACATCAAACCTTTTTTTTCGTTTGATATCCAGGCCGAGATCGCGCATGTTTGCATAGATGGGTGTTTCGATGGGACTGCGACGGTAAGGGAAAACGACCGAGGGCACGACTCCCCTCGAACCATGTCAATATATGCGCACATGCGCACACGCACAGCCTGAATGAAACGAGACGCGACGGTCGTTCAATAGCGTGTGTCATAAAGCGACGAGGCAACTAGAACGCGCCCCAAAACCGTCCCCACGAAGCGTCATTTTTCGAAAACGAGTTAAAGTTTGTGGGACCGTCAACGAGGGAGGGTTTGAAGGGATGAATGAAGACGCGTCGAGCGCGGGTGGTTGTCAATGCGAAACTCGAGTCTCCCGGGCACGTCGGGTTAATGTTGGGAGGAACCCTGACCTGCTGATGAACCTTGCAAAAAAAGAATAAGGACGAGCATCGCATTTGCCATTCAATTGTACTTGATAACGAGTGGCTTTTGGGGGGGAGAGCGATCGCGTCGTTGTGTGTCGTCCACGGGGATCGAAAGCTATGTATATAATTCAATGTACCGAACTCGGTTGCCCGTACATCGTGGGACGCGTTTTGACTAGCTTTTTCTTACATAACCACCTAGCATTTTTTTTTCTTTATCGTTTTGGCAAGATAATCAAGTGACTCGGACTCGATGTGATGCGAGTCAGATTTGGACACGTCTTCAACAAGCCTCGTCTCAGCTGGGCTCGGTTCAAACACACGGACATGGCTAAACCCGTCAACAAGACCGCCCATCCGTTCGACAAGGTCCGTCTCGAGGCCCTCCTCAACCGCCGTTTCTTCTACGCACCCGCGTTTGAGATCTACGGGGGTACGTCTAGATCGTCTTCATCACCCATGATTCATCACACCCGTTTCATACTCACCTAATCATTTCGACAGGCGTTGCAGGTCTGTACGACTACGGTCCTCCCGGATCCTCTCTACAGGCCAACATCATCGCCGAATGGCGTCGTCACTTTATCATTCAAGATCACATGCTCGAACTCGATACGACGATCATGACCCCCGCAACCGTGTTTGAAACGTCTGGACACGTTGCCCGGTTCGCGGATTGGATGGTCAAGGATACCAAGACTGGGGACGTTCTTCGCGCGGATCATCTCGTCAAGAATGTCCTCGAGGCAAGGCTCGCGGGAGATCGCGAGGCGCGCGGATTAGTCGGACAACCAGCCAAGGAGGACGAAAAGAAGAAGAAGAAAAAGATCAAGAGTGTCGCGGTGCAGTTGGAGGAGGACAAGGTGAAGGCATACGAGCGTCTCCTCGCGCAGGTGCGTTCGGGTTGGCTTGTTCGGATCGTGTCGTGCTCAGACGGAGTCAGCTGGATAATTTTTCGGGTCCAGAGCTCGGGGAGCTCTGTCGGAAGCATGACATTCGGAACCCAGATACGGACAACGAAGTTGGGGAACCGCAGCAGTTCAATCTCATGTTTGCGAGTAGCATCGGTCCTACGGGACAACACCCTGGGTAACGTCATCTTGTTGGTTCTTGCGCACTTCCTCATGTGATCCCCGCTAGCTTCCTTCGACCTGAAACGGCACAAGGGCACTTTCTGAATTTTTCGCGTCTGCTAGAGTTCAACAACGGTCGGATCCCGTTCGCATCCGCGCAAATCGGGCGTTCCTTTCGCAACGAGATCTCACCTCGGGCGGGGCTGTTGCGCGTCCGCGAGTTTACGATGGGTGAGATCGAGCACTTTGTAGACCCCGAGGACAAGCGACACCCCCGGTTCGCGGAATGCCGAGACGTCGTGCTCACGTTGCTCGATCGAGAGGTGCAATCGCAAGGGCTGACGACTGTGAGACAGATGGCGATCGGGGACGCGGTCGAGCGGGGGATGGTCGCCAACGAGACGTTGGGGTACTTTTTAGCGCGGATCCACCTCTTTCTGGTGCACATCGGGATCGATCCCGCGCGTCTGCGGTTCCGGCAGCACATGGCGAACGAGATGGCGCACTACGCGGCTGACTGTTGGGACGCGGAGATTGAGAACGCGACGGGGTGGACGGAGTGCGTCGGATGCGCGGATCGGGCGGCGTATGATTTGGGGGTGCACGCGGCCAAGACGGGGCATCCGCTGGTGGTGCGGGAGGCGCTGAAGGAGCCGGTCGTGTCGGAGCGGGAGGTGGCCGAGTTTAATAAGAAGATGCTCGGGAAGACGCTCGGACGGGAAGCGGGCGTTGTGCAGAAGATCGTGGGGGAGATGGGACAGACGGAGCTGGTCAGATTAAAGGAAGCGCTCGCAGACGGGTGAGCGACGCATTCTAAGCCGCGGAGATATCGACCCGCTCACTTCTCTCTCAGTTCGGCCACGATCGAGGCCGACGGGAATCCGATCACCCTCACGCCCGATCTCGTCACCGTACAACCAAAGACGTTCAAGCAGTCCAGTCCGTTTATGGCCATTTTCTCGTTGGGATCCGCACACTCACCAATGACGTAGTCCGCGAATACACACCAAACGTCATCGAGCCCTCCTTTGGCTTCGGTCGCATCCTCTACACTCTCCTCGAACACTCCTTTTGGTGTCGCGAACAGGACGTCGATCGCGGGGTAAGTCGGCCAACCCGACGCCACCCCCTGCTCACCCCACCACACAGGTCCTCTCCCTCCCACCCGTCGTCGCTCCCACCAAGGTCCTCATCGTCCCCCTCAGCGCCAGAGACGAATTCAACCCCCTCGTCCACGAAGTCTGTGCGTGTCTTTTTGCGCTCTATAACCTCGTGCCCTCACTCTAGCCGTGTCACAGCCACGAAACTGCGCAAAGCAGGCATCTTTTCCAGAGTCGACGATTCCAACACCTCCATCGGAAAACGCTATGCTCGCAACGACGAGCTCGGTACCCCCTTTGGCGTCACCCTCGATTTCGCGTGTACGTCCTTGTCTCTCGATCCCAGACGCGACTTGACCCCCTTGACAGCGGTTCAGAACAGGACGATGACGCTCCGGTACGTATCCCGTGCAGCACCGCGGACGAATCGCTGAGACAGTCTGAACAGCGAGCGCGATACCACCGAACAGTTGATCGGTCCCATCGACGACGTGATTGCGGTCGTGACAGATCTCGTACAGGGCGCGCTCGACTGGCCCGCGGCCCGTGAGCGTCTGGCGGTGTACGATGGCGTTCAAGCCGTCGACTGATCTCATCTCGTCCATATCGGCCGGCGGTAGAACCAACCGCGTCCAACTCGACGTAATAACAAGAACAAAAAATAGACTTTTTCGCTCCGAGGAGAAAATAGCGGTCAGCGTGAAAAGTACGTATTGATAGAGGTATGGACAGAGATACATGAGTACGATCAGATTATGAAAAATAGATGTGTGAGATGGATGGTCATCGCGTGTACGATGCCATCTATCCATCTGCATCCTGCATCGCTTTGGCACCTTTATCGGCATCTTCCATAGACCCAGCACCATCTGACACGGCCATGGCCATGGCCACCCGCGACACATGTCTGCGATCTCACGTCGAGGGTGAGAACGGAAGCACAGATCGCGGAAAAAAGTCGGCAGCTTCCATCTGGACCTTGATATTTCTTCCTACAGTCAGGGTAGAGACGAATACATGATACGCGATACGACACGCTGTATGAGAATGCAGTGGTCTTACGACACTTTGCATGATGTTCCATGGCAGATTGCGCGGTGGCCGCCATACCCTGTCAATGAGGGTTGCATGGCCCTCCGAGGTTCGTCGGGCACGAGGCTCGAGTGTCGTTATCCACACGGACACGGATGCAGGCACATCTCGGGACGACCCTGCAAGAAGCAACGACGGAGGGAAAGAGATAAACGATACGGACGCCTCGTATAGGCATAGGGGCGAACAACTTCCGTTTTTTTTTTCGAGAACACGTTTGGTTGCCATGCTATATAGATATCGTTCTCTGGAACGCGAGAGGCAGATCCAAAACGAGGGAGGGAGGTGTGAACATGCTTATCGGTGCCGGTTGATACGATACGACGAGAGAGCGGGTGCAATGGCGTGAGACGGTTTGGTCAGCCCAACGGCGCGACTTGGAGGTTTATCCCAATGTGCCATGTGGGATCGGACGAGATTTGACAGGACAGCCAATGGACATTGCCAGATAGCCTTTGCGGGACATTTCCTAGGAGACCGCGCGTGGGTAATAGAGAGGGTAGTTGGATAACCGGGACAGGTTCCTTGAGAAACGACCCTCAAAATTTAGGCGAAGATGCGGCAGACCCCATCCAAACCGTCGTCGATAGTATTACGACCGAAATAAAGAGATCTCAGATGCCGCCGCGCATCGTTATGAGAACACCACCACCAGCACTGCGCGGGAACGTCCTTTCGGCTATAAGTACCCTCCCTCTCTCTCTTTTCCCCCTCCCAATCCCAGGATAATCATGGCCTCCCTCCGCCACGACAAGCTTGTCGCTCTCCCAAGTCTCTCCTGTGCACTCTCTTCGCTTCCACAGGCTACCAGCCTCGACAGCGTATCGCTACATCCGAGCATGTACGCCCAACATGCCGCCGACAGCGAAGCCAAGGTATGTCTCCCCCCGCCTTTGTTTTCCGACGCGTCTCACCTCCCGTCCAGCTTCGAAAAGTCTTGTCCAAGACCGCATCGACGCCTCACAGCGCTGCGCCAACGCTTCCATATATGCAGTCTGTACGTTCCCGCCCGCCCGCCGCCGCGCGTATGCTGACCCCTCCCAAGGCGTCTCACGCAGACTCGCCCAACTCTTCACCGCCATTGATGATGCGTAAATCGGTACGTCCGCTCACGTCCATCGCGACGCACCGCTCATCCCATCATCCATAGCAAAAACCAAAATTTCAAGCTTAGACGCTGCCGGCATCTAGAACCCGCGTCGCCCCTTCTTGCGCCTTATCTCTCTCTCACTCTCTCTCCACCTCATTTGCTGGGTTGGATCATTGTAGACTTAGTATCGCCCAGAAATCACTCGCGGCACCCCCTCTCGTTCGCATTTCCTTTCTCCACAACCCGCATCACAATCGAGCATCGCATTACATAGACACATTTGCATACATAGCTATATTCATACCATGGCATTCTCTCTCTATATCTCTGCCTCTTCTTTATATCCCTCCCTCTCCCTCTCTCTCTCCCTCGTCTTTCGGTCGACCGACGCCTAGAGCTCGGAAAATTGTCGATGACCATCTGCAGGCATTGGTTTTGTATCTAGCTCCAGCGGTTTTTTTTTCCATAGTCGTAGATTATAATGCCAATATCTTTTTTTTTTCCACTCTTTTGGAACCGTGCCTGTGCCGTGCCGAGGACGACGTAAGAGAATGACAACGGATATCGTCCTGCCCCTGGTCACTTGCTTGGTGACATGCAATCATGATTCATGCACATGAATCGTTCATCGTACGGTTTTCAATATATATATATTGCGTCGCTGGCGTTGTCAAGTTGGCAAACACGTTTCAGGAATACAAAAGTCGACGTGGCTGTCGTCGTCGTCGTCGTACACGCAGGTGCAAACGCCAACAGGGTCGAGCGTCGGACGCGTTTCAACTACAACTGAAGTAGTTCAGGGTCCCACGGTTGGCGCACGCGCGTGTTGTGTGTGTGCACGAGTACGTCGCTTCCATCATCCATCAACAGATTCGAGGATGGTGGCGTGCCTCCCCTCCCCGGATCCAAACATCGACTGACGATCGCGGGCATCGAATATCGGGATAGAGTTCGTCGTGAATGTATTCAGGTTTCGTATGCGCCCAGGGGAGGGATCGCCGCAACCTGTGCACACGACTGCAACTTACCTCTTAGAGGGGCAGTTGGAACGCGTGGACGACGGCTTCATGGCTTCAGGCCCAGGGTCGCCCGAACCGGGCATCAAAAAAGCGGTCCAGACTGATTTTGGAACCTTGATGGTATGGAGCGGGGCGGGGCAGGGCGGGGTAGGGCGGAAAGTTCCAGGGTCAGTGTCCTAAAGGAATCGCAGCGATGATCGGCCGCCGCCGGTAAATCAAACAAGAGAAATTGATTTGGTTTGATGGTGATGAGTTGATGCTGACTGTACGGGTGGCGTAGTACGACGCGGTGATTATGCATAACACCATAATGTATCCATGCATAACGAGGGGAAAGGCTCGACGAACTTGTACTGCGTTATGGAGATATAATTAAGGTACTGTACATTGTGGAATGGAATTCAAGTTTTCTGTTTTTGGGATTCGTGTTTAATTGTTCTACATACCAATTGGACGTTTTTACGTCGTGTGGTAGGGTACTCAAGTATGATCGATACTCGGTCTGGTGGTTCATAACTCGGGTGATCGGAGGTGCCGACAAGTCACGGATGTAAATGGCAACAGTTCAGGGGGGTCCTCAAAAAGCCTCGAACGCTTCCAACGCTCGATCTCTCCGTTTCCTTCGGTGGCGGCGTCAACGTGCTCGCCACGCGATCAATGTGGCGTGGCGGCCAAAAAGTCAAGTGCCAGCGTGTGTATGCTTGTGTGCGTATATGTCAATCGAGTAGCGGAGCATGTTTACGGCTTGACGGTGCACTGCGCAGTGCAGCGGACGGCGACGTCGACTGACGCAGTCTCGTTCGCGTTTCGGTTCGTAGGCTGTAGGGGTTCGTTATAAATGCCAATCGTTCCAAATGCCGCCGTGCGCCACAGGACAATACAATATGAGTGCCCCAGGTCCGCAGCCTATCGTTGGGTTGGACGAGCCTTTGTGTGTGCATGCCACACAGTGCGACACGCAGATTCCGGAACTGAGTCGAAAAAAAAAACATATAACGTGAATGCGCGGTTCACGTTTCAAGTTTCAAGGGTTCGTACCCAACCAAGCCATTCGGTGGAGGTGCAAGTGGGATTGAACGGTAAAGGCTACTTGTGTGTTTTATCTACTTGCTTGCTTGAGTACTCATCGAGCTGGGCACAACGTTGGGGTTTACCTGACTGTACGGTCCGAGTTCGCCGTGGGCGTGGTTTTTTGGGGGGTGGTCGTTTCTTAAGCTTCAATCCCTGGACTAGTCCTATCGTGATTAGTACTTGGGCCTACGGGATGACGGGAGGCGACGCGCGCCGAAACCCAGGCTTGCAGGGATTTCATGAAGGTACATACGTGAAACCTGTGAGAACAAGCCGACGGTAATTCGCGCGTCCCTGAGGGGTTCAAAGTCAACCTTGATACATAGATATGTAAGGAATCCCCTCGAAAAGAAATTTTTACTCGAGAAACAAAATGAGAATGAAGGAAAAAAAGGGATGAAATGAACGTGATCGAGGGCGACGGTGTATACATACCACAGCATGTAAAAAGTCCCTCAATGAGCGTTGCTTCGTCCTGTGAGCACAAACGCTTTCCACGGTCCAACGAGTCCTTGAATGATTTGTGGGCCCAGGATATGATATGTGAGACAGGCTGGCGTCTGTCAGCGGCAGGGCTGGAGTTGAGTTGACGAGTGCGAGAGACGGACAAGATACATGACATGATATATGATAGCGATGGTGATAACGATACGATCGATCTAGGTCCATATGGGTCCACCTTTTTTTTTGTGAGTTGGCAGTCGCGGAACGGGGTTTTGCCGCTCGTCACCAAAGTCGCCTGACAGGTTTGGTGAATCATGACGGGCAGACGTATCAGATTGCGGGGGCAGAAGCGTTACATAGAGAGTCGTGTCTTTTTCCTTGGCTTCAACTTTTTGGTGATGCCGGCATCTTTGACAAGCCACCCCGCACGGTTACACGTGTCGTTTCCCGAGTTACCGACCTCCGTTTGAGCCTTACATAAGTGCCTTCCAGCCGCCACCGGCACCAGTGTGGGGGCGGCGACGCTGGTACTCAAGTACTGTCGCTTCGTCGTTGGAACGCGATCTCGTTCTATCGTTCTAACTCATGTCGCACCAGTCGTTCTCCGGATCAGGCCTCCGACTCGGAGATCTCAACCGTCTACGTGGCCTCGACTCTCACGTCTCGATATCAAGCCTCACAGTCAGGGTCCAGCACAAGCGCGCGCGCCTATGCGGGGGCGCCACTGCCAAACTGGATCGTGGATTGCGCCTGATAGACAGAAATTTTGGGGGACTTGCATGGTTGACCGCTACGTACATTAGGCTGTAGTTCAGGTTCGTTTAGCATTCCTCGAATATATTTGGCATCAACCTCAATGATGAGA
>JBBPND010000500.1:0-10898 GCA_038090655.1 Gastroboletus turbinatus | reverse complement strand
GTAGCTAGTTCTACGCAATCTTAGCGCAGTTTCTAGTTTCCACGAGTCCCTCGAGCTCCCTGTGTGCGCACTAGGGATAGATTGGATAGTGAGACCACCTGAGTGTCTGTAGGCTACACTTGAAGTCTACACTTGACTAGTACTACGCTACCCGCGTAACACTTTCCTCATCTCCACCCTGCTTCGTCAAGAATCCATTTGAAGCTCATTTTCTTCACACCTTCCCTGGCCCAGAGCCTGGAAAGCTATTCATAGACAGAGGTGATGAAGGTCGTTATGCGTTTGCCCTCCATGTTGACTTCTTCAACCCCAAAGGCATGACACAGCATGGAGCGAGCTCATCGTCGGGCATAATCTCCATGGCCTGCCTCAATCTACTGCTAGGTGTCAGGTACAAACCAGAAAACTTGTACCTTGCAGGTATCATCCCTGGACCCAAGCAGCCGTCTCTTGAAAACCTCAATCATTATATCCGGCCCCTAATGACTGACCTCGCAACTTCCTGGGAGTGGGGCGTTTGATACTCAAAAACAGTGAATCACCCAAATGGGCATGTCACACACAGTGCCATCGCACTTGCTGTCTGCAACCTTCCCACTGCTCGTCACCTCACTGCTTTCGCCGGTGTGGGCAGCCACTTTTTTTGTGGTGCATGTAATTGCTATCACAAAACTAACTATGGCCAAGTGGATTGCGACAACTGGTTGCCTTGGGACAAGGAAAAGTTGCGCCAGCATGTGGAACAGTGGAGAGATGCCCCAACGTTGGGAGAACATGAACGGCTCTTCAAGGAGTATGGCATCTGTTATTCGGAACTGTGGCAACTACCATATTGGGACCCTTCCCGACAGCTCATAGTCAACACCATGCATTGTCTTCTTGAGGGTCTCATACAGCACCATGTTTGAACATTACTTCATCTCACCAATGAGACAGCTGCTTCCACGACATCAAATCCTCCTGCCTTCCATTACAACTTCAAGCCCCTGGACCCTGAAACCGCCATAAGTCTCTCCATGTCCACCAAAGAGGTAGGACAAGTTTCTGCAATCCACACTCTCCTTGTTACGCAGGTGCCATTTTCAGACGACTTGGCTCATACCAACTCCATGGAGAAACTTGAAAATTCCCTTGTCCACATGAATACAACCGCATTGAAATATGTTTGCCGGTCCCTGCATTGCATCCCCGAGAAGAGAGGTCAGTTGTATAAGATTGCTTATGCAAAAGGGCTGACTCAATGGGTGGGTTATGATTTATTCAATGCAAATACCATCACTAAATTCACCTCAGCATCGTCAACAACCACTGGTAGCAGTGGATAGAGATATCGACCTGCCCAGCTCAAGTCAAGCTCTCGAGCAAGTTCAAGATGTCATTCATGATACCTCGGTGCCAACCTGGCTAGGGTCAGTTCCTAAGAATTTTGGCGATGCATCTGCAGGTACTATCAAGGCTGATGAATGGCGGCAGCTTATCACCATATATTTACCTATTGCGCTCATTAGCCTTTGGGGGACCGGAAGTGAAACTAATCCCAGGCACCTTCATCACACGATGGATCTTGTCTCAGCTGTGTATCTGGCATGCGCTCGAACCATGACTGTTGGCCGGGCGTCTGCCTACCGCTCGCACATCGTGAACTATGTTGGGAACTTGAAACAACTTCATCCGACCATTAATTTACACCCAAACCATCATGCAGCTTTTCATGTATACGACTATCTTCTTCTTTTTGGCCCAGTGCAATCTTGGTGGACATTCCCTTTCGAACGTCTCATTGGTGTCCTTCAGCATCTCCCCACTAACCACAAATCTGGTATTCTATTCCATTGTCACGGTGATGGTACCTGCACTAACGTGCATTTTAGGAGAGCTGGAAATAACAATGCTCCAATCATACCTGAAGGGCGCAAGACTATGGGCCTGGTTGTCATGCCCTGACTGCCCTTCAACCATTTGTGAATGCAAAGTGCTCCTTGATCGAGCTTACTGGACATCCAATGCCGATGAAGATGATGATGGCCTCATTTCAAGTGATCTTCCAAAGTCAACCACTGTACCCCAGGATCTGCGCCCACTTGTTGGACGACACACGGCAGCATTCCGTGCTTATTTCAAGTACTCTTCAGCGTTTATTACAGCCGTTCCTCCACCCATGTTGGCAACTCACTCATGTTGTTCTATCCATCAGGCAATCGGCTACTTTCACCAGTTCCAGGGAGCATTAGGTATATTTACAAGTCAGATGGTTCTTGGTTCTTTGCGATTCAAAGGCAGCGAGCACTACCTACTGTGGCTCCCGATCCATTTGCAGCTTTTCCTCATTTCCCCGTGAAGCTATACTCTTCTATTATCGAGGAAAAGTTGGAAAGTATAAAAGTTGCCTGGGTGACAGGCCACTATGCATGATGGCCTTTTTCAAAGGAGCTTGTGGTTGTACTTCCATTGTCTAGGGTAAGTTTATAGCTAATTACTACATTGGTGTGCGTTCTAATTGGTTTATAGGATTAGATTAGCACTACAATAGATACAACAGCTTTAGGATTGACAATGACAAAATCGGGCAATGAATGTTTGAATGTTGAAGTTGAACATCAGGGAATGGTCGCACGAGCAGCAGGGGACTATTGGGTGACTATCAGGCGACTATCAGGCGATTCATATCGTTTGTGAACAATACATGGAATTTAGTTCAACATATGATCTACAGACATTACTTTGAATATGGACTACTGTTTTATTGTTCGTCAGTATTCTAAGTTTCCACCCCTGTTGCTATGAAGACAAAGTTTGAAGTTCGCCAAGGCACAAACCTGAAGGCAAAATGCAAAGTTTTCACATGCATACTGTCGGTGCCAAAACTTGTTATTTGAGATAACATTTACACCAGGTTAGCACGGTCGCCAACATATCAAGCTTTCTCCTGCATTGTTTCTGTCAACCATACTTCAAATTGTGCCAGCGGCAGAATGTCAGCTTAAACTTCAAATTTCTGATTCACATTTCCCACTACATTTACACCCAGCCTATATTCTACTAACCGCATTGTGTGATTATGTTGGAGTATTACAGGAGTTCATATTCCACATTAGGATATTGCTTACATAAGCTACCCTTTGTCCCAAATTTCCATAACCCATGCCAAGGCATTGGCATGACTTTTAAGGCATAAATTCCCACCCCCCTATTTTTAGACATGCCAACGGCACCCACTTTTCTTGATCACGTCATTGTCATTGTTTGCGAGGCCATTACAAGGCCATTATCATCGTCGCTTATTCATTATCATTACCTGATCAGGATATACTGTAATAGTCAATGGCTTTGGGTGAGGAGATCATGATAAGATCTTATTATGTCAGAGCTTTCCATTATTATCCATTGTCATGGCCTGCTAATGGGACCCCACCATTATAACTGCTCCATTTTTCTGAAGATGTACCTTGGAGCCATTTCAATCCTCCCTCTCAGTTGTCATGTTTCTAGTCATGGGTTGTAATTTTTTTGAATCTATTTACATGCAGAGACAAACCGGCACAACAACAAAAATACAGCAATCATAATCCCTAGCATCAGAATAGCAATAGCACCAGCTGAGGCAGTTCTGACACAATGAAGATCTGGAATCAGTGTCAATCAGTAAAATGCTAAAATACAAGGAGCATATGACTTACATGCGGAGCGGCAATGAGGAGGGTGCATCCGAAGTTTCCGAAACAGTGGTATGTCGGAGGAGTTTGAGGAACCTGAGGGACAGAGCGCACGAGTTCAAATAGTTCAATTGTCAACGGGATGACAAGGCTAAGTGTCCAGACTAGGCAACATTGGGGTGTCAATGAGATGGGGTCGATATAGGACTGCAGCGACGAAGAAATTAAAATAACTCACTACAGTGTGAACGACCACAATGCTAGGGACTGGTCCAGGGATTCACAGCTGCATGTCAATGGTGGAGTGTATGACAAGTTCAGGCAGTCATCTAGGACGACAACAAAAGTGACAGAGGCAGCAGGATGTTGGGGTAATGGTGACAACATTACAGTCGAGGTGGTGGTACGAGGTTAAGTTGGTAAAACTTAGCCGACCGCAGTTATTATGATGTGCTATATCCTTTTCAGGCTTTAAATAATATTATATTAATATTATAACTTAGAAATGCCACTGGCATGACCTTTTCAGGCATGTTAATGCTTTAAATAACATCATATTAATATTATAACGCTGCTGGCGATAGCACAAGAGATGGCGATTCAGAGTACACAATACTATAACACATCGTCTTTGAGACAACAGTTCTAGGCAAATAAAATTACCACATGGTGGGCGAAGTGAAAGCAGAATATTGATTAGAGTCACGACAGGCGGCGCCATTTTTGTCCGTGGGTCGTGATGATGTAGGATGCACATGGATGAGTCGAATATAGTCTAAGGGTGTCCATGGATATGCGATGGAATAATTGTCTAGATTGTCTCGTCAAGCAAGCGAGTGGATTAAGGAGGATTATTGTGGCCCGTGATGAGCCCCACTAGAATGGTTACAAGGTATTACGACATGGCCACGAACAAAGATGATGCCAAGCGATCAGAAAATGATGGGTGGACAGGGAAGGATATGCAAGAAATGAGAAACCATGAAGACATGTGGACACGCATCAAGCCAAACAGGTCAGGTATCTTGAAAATTGAGTGGTGTCCACCGGGGAGCATACAAGTAGCACAACGAACGACGACCACAAAGGACAACGTGAGCGCTGGACAGAGATCAATGGCGATGAAACTGGTGTATGCAAAGATCAATAGCAGCATAGAAAATGAACTCCAGATGATAGCAATGTTGCGCTGCGAAGCCGAGGGGAGTGGCAGACAAAACAACAACACCAGATGGCAGGTAACTTGCATGGAAGCGTGCATAAGCCAATAAGACACAACAAGTGATGAATAGGAAACGTCGACGAGGAAAATTCTTGATTGCAAAAATAAACAGATGATGCGTAGTCGTGATGTTTGGATATAGGATGCGCGCGGATGAGTCGAATAGAGGGTGTCTGTGGATATGCAATGGAATAATTGTCTAGATTGTTGCGAGCAAGTGAGTGGGTTAAGGAGGATTATTGCAGCCCGCAGCTACGAGTCATCGACACCATCACCATCGCCATTCTCTGCATCGTCCATGCGTTGAAGATTGGCCCGACAGAGGGCTTTCAGTTTTGGAAGATCATCCTTCAAGGATACCTGTGTGCTCTCCTCCCATCACTCAAGTGCCCACTCGCATACCCAGATGCTTACCTGCATGCGGCGTGAATCAATAACTTAATAGTGACATCAAAAAGACTTACCTTCAAGAAGCGTTTTCCAGCGTACTTCCTGTGAAAGACTCATGTCATACAGGTTTTAGTATGTAGTTCAGCATCAAATTCGCGGTAGGGAGTAAGGTGCTCTCGGCATAAGAAGAGTAGTGTGCCAGGTTCACAGACTTCGTGCAAGGAATCAATGGGCATTCAATGGGCATGAGGGCATGTACCCACCCATTTATGGTTACTGAGAATCAAGCGAGCTAACCAGATCAAAGCAGCGGCCAACAGGGACGGAGGAGTAGCCAATAACTGCCTTTCAAGGGCCCAAACCTCCAAGAGGTACTTGCCAATGGCTCAAGCTTTGACGTCATAGTCGTCGGCCTTGCTGATGCAGCGGAGGAAGTGCATTGGGTTTGGGAATGATATGCTCCATTTGATCGTCTTTAATACATAGTGCTATGCAAGCAGGATCTCGGACTTGGTGTATGAAGAGTTGGCACAGTGGAGAAAGTGGGATATGGAAGGCGCCACTTGTTTCTTTTACCTTGGAGGGGGTAAAGAGAGACATGAGCTTGATGGCAGGGGACACAGTCATGGTGGAAGGACAGTCTTGGTCTTGTTGGCGTTCTTTGGGACCTGAGCGAGTGTGTCGCGCTTGCGCTTGCCTTGGGGCGCTGTGTCCACATTCAAGTTCTCATTAGCTTTTGCCCTAGAGGTAGCGGTGGGGGCGGTAGTGCAGGTGAGAGTGGTGGATTGCGAAGTGTACACAGGTGGACCTTTGGATGGGGGTTTTGAGCGGGTGGTTGGACGGGATGTAGCATTCTCATTGTGGGCCGAGACGGCGGCAGGTATTACGGCGTTGGCGTGTCTAGAAAGGAATGTGATATTTTCTGAGAGAATGATGAGAACGTATTGGTACCATTGTGTCAGTGGTGAAGACAGGGACAGCGAGCGGACTCGCCTGCCGTTTTCAACTGGCTATGTAGGTGCGGCCGAAGAGATACCAGTTTGGGGCAGAGGAGTCTATGAAGCACGATAAATAATGCTTCAAGTGTGAAAGGAGATGACGTACCAGCTTCGAAACTCTTCGTGAGATATTGAATGGTTACAGTGAGTCTCTGGTTCTGGAAAGAGAGATGGTCTTGATGATACAACCAGCCAAGTTACTGGAAGGCCTGCGTGTGGAAGTGGACTGGGAGGATTGTCGCTTGGTTGCTTGTACTACGACCTGTGTTGAGTCGGGCCCTGCCCTCTCCCTCATGGCACACG
Source organism: Gastroboletus turbinatus (assembly GCA_038090655.1). Lineage (NCBI taxonomy): Eukaryota > Fungi > Basidiomycota > Agaricomycetes > Boletales > Boletaceae > Gastroboletus > Gastroboletus turbinatus. Next base: position 4,332 of record JBBPND010000500.1, on the reverse strand, counting down.
GCCATGGATTCGTTCGATCCTCCCTTGATCGCACTGTGTCTGAGCCAGATTACTCTCATATCAAGTTGCCCGCAACCACGCCATCCAGATTGGCAGAGAATACGGTCAAAGCAGGAAAATGATTTGTCTACTGCTTGTAGATTATGCCGAGCCTGGGCCTGAGATGGAGGAGGATGGACTTGTTTGCCTTGTCGGAATATCCAAGGAGCTGTATCAGTTACAATCATAGAGTATGCCGGTACCATTGACATACCACACTTGGGATTATCTCCCATCGAGACAGTGGACAGGTCCTGGACTGGGGATTGAGATAAAGCATGACTGTGTTGATACACTGATTCTGAGAGTATTATGCCGCATTCTGAATGTGAAGGCCATCTTGCATGATTCAGGTCCAGGAAAGGGTCACCGAAGGCAATCCAGCGCTCCAGACTCTTCGCTGTTCTCTTCCTGGAGTTTGATGGGTTGAAAGTCGTGACTGTCCATGAAGGAGAATGACTTGGAATTTTTTTCACACGTTTGAGAGATCGATAAGGATCTTGTCACGATTCTTATCTCTTATTCCAACGATTATTGCATACTTATGGATTCAATGGCAACGGTTTAGAAACAACGACTGTATTGTTAATAGAATGACAAAAACAACAGAAACAACAGAAACAACAGAAACAACAAAAAACAACAAAAACAAGGTAGGACAAGTCTAAGGGCAGCGGACTTGGAGTAGGATTCTCCAATTGAAGAGGGAGATGCCAACTCCTTCAGCCTTTAGTTCTTCTTCCCCTTTCCTGCCGCACGTGTGGCACATCTCGGCTGTAGAGCTGGTCCGGCTGCGACTTCATTGGATGATCCAGACTGGACAGCTGCCTGCGAAGGGTGCGCTGGCACAGCAGGCACAGCTCTTCGAGAGGAGACTCGGCGACTCTGGGGAACTGGTGCGGCCTGAGCTATTTTGGCACCGGCACTGCTTACACTCATCTGAGTGACATCCATTTCAAGTTGCGCCATTGCTGATAGCCCCATGCTGCTAGTGGCAGTCAATGGACTGGATGGTCTGACGGACTGCATAGACACCCTGGAGGTCGCGTTGATGTCAAGGGAGGCAGCAATGACCTGAGGGTCGGGTTCAGGGGATCAACGAGGTGGCGAGGGGGACTGTCGTATTTCCGCAGGCCTGGAAACAGGGAATGAAGTAGGAACTTCTACAGCCGGCCCAGGTACAGTTGGATCATCATTGTCCAAAGTGTCCAGCATTTCGTCTTCCCAGGTACGGGGCATCGGGATGGGGCCTTGAGCGTTGGCTGCGGCTGTGGCTGCAGTGCACGTCTTTCCAAAGACTTCATGATTGTAGAAGTCCATGGTATCAACCGCCCACAGGGTGCGCTTGAGTAGCCTCTGGAGATAAAACTCATAGTCTTCAAGATACTTGATCTGAGGCTGTGCACCAACTTGCGAGAGTTCGGAGTCATGGGATAATAGAAAGTGGGGTCTAAGAATTAAAGTTATGAGTCATGAAGCCTAGATACCGACTTGGAGATGCTGAAATTCACAATGATTGCTGCGCCGGCTACCATACCCTCAGTGATGCTCAAGATACCCATGCACTCCCCCCTTGCTTTTGGACGCCCGCGCTTCTGATCTGAAAGAGACGACTTCCCAAAGACAATGATACAGATAATCTAACAAAATAGGATGTAAATCAGTATATCTTTTGAATTTGGAGACGCTCGAGTTTATTATCTTTACGAGAAGCGGACTCTTCAAGAAATCCACTGCTGACATCTTGTTGATATTTGTGAACAAGACTGGAGCGAGAGGGGTGTAGTTCCCAAGCCCATCTTTCTTCAGTAAGCGTAGGTAGGCCAGATTGTCCTTCTTGCAAGTAGCGTTGCCAGAAAGCAATGCAGTATCTAGTCCGAGGGGTGCAAAAAGTATGGCAGCCATTGTTGAGACTAGACACGAGTCAATCCTCAACCGTGTGACGAAACAGATGAATTGTGAAGTACCTAGACACGAGTCAATCTACTCGTATCGTAAGTACGGCGGTATCGAAGAACGACGACAAGGCTTACCCTCAACCGTGTGACGAAACAGATGAGGGTATGAGACGAATTTAGTACGGGCTTATATATTAAAAGGAAGGAAGGTTTGGTATACAAGGCGGTCACGCGTTGCGCATTCCAACACTCCTCCTCAACGCGTGAATCGTGAAAATGGTAAAGGAGAGGAAAGGCAAAGTTGAAGATTTAGAAGGTGAACGAAGGGAAGACGAAGGAATGATAAAAATAAGATACGAAACATTATTTCTCTTGTACCGTGACTCCTCCTCGCATGGAGTCTTGTAGACCCATATGAGTTCGGTGTTGGATGAAGAGGTCGCGTGGGAGTGATTTCGTGAAGGCGTCAGCGACGTTCTGTTTGGTTGGGACGCGGTGTAGGTAAATCTGACCATCTTGAACACGTTCTCGTACATAGTTGTATTTGATAGGTGTGTGTTTGAGTTTTGAGTGGAAGGTGGGGTCGCTGGAGAGGACGATTGCACCATTGTTGTCGCACAGTAAGGGTGACGCGGTTGGTTGACGAAGGTCTAGGCCAGCGAGAAGTTCTCGTAGCCATACAAGCTCTTGGGAGGCTTCGGATGCGGCGACGTATTCAGCTTCGCATGTTGACAGGGTGACAAGTGATTGGCGGCGGGAACGCCACGAGATCATGCCCGAGCCGAGAGAGAAGCAGTAGCCGCTTGTGGAGCGGCGAGTATCCGGACAGGATGCATAGTCGCTGTCGGTATAGCCGAGGAGTCGGACGGTGTGTTCTCCACCTAGCACAAGGCGGAGGTTGCGAGTCCCTTTGAGATAACGCACGACGCGTTTCGCGGCTTCCCAGTGGTGCTTTCCAAAGCAGTCGAGGAAGCGGCAAAGTTGGTTCACAGCGAAGACTATGTCTGGGCGAGTACCAATCGCGAGGTACATCAGGGATCCGACCAGCTCGCGGTAAGGGGTGCGCGATAATGTTGCACGATCGTCTTCAGATGCAGGTGACCCGGTCTTCGACAGGTAGGTCTTGGGTTCAAGGGGGGTGGACACAGGGTGGGCATCTGCGAGACCAAACTGATTGACGATGCGGTCGATGAGCGCCATTTGGGATAAGGCTATTGTGCGATGAGGGCGGTCACGTTCGATGGCAATGCCAATATGGAAATGAGCCGGGCCACTGTCGGATATTTGCCATCGCGTCTGGAGTTGGGACTTAAAACTGGAGAGGGCGGATGTGGAATCACCGAGCATGAAGAAATCGTCGACATGGATGGCGAGTATGACAATGCCGGTGTCGTCGCGACGGTAGTAGACGCAATATTCACATTCGAGGCGAGTGAATCGCCATTCTGTGAGTTGGGCGTGGAGCGTCTTGTTCCATACGCGTCCGCCCTGTTTCATACCGTATAAGCCGCGTTGTAGCTCCCAGACGTGATCCTCAAGGCCCGGTTCGACAAATCCGTCTGGTTGTTCCATGTAGCAGACTTCGTCTGGCTCCAGGATACCATTCAGGAAAGCCGTCTTGATATCTAATTGCTCGATCTCCCAGTCCATGGCAGCACCGAGATGTGCCAAGATACGGAAAGACTCCATGCGTGCGGTAGGGGAGGTCGTTTTGGTATAGTCCTGGCCGTACACAGCGGTGAATCCACGGCAGACGTAGCGCGCTTTGAAGCGCGAGGGGTTCCCATGTTCGTCGCGTTTGATTTTAAATATAGCACGACCGCACATGATACGACGACCGGAGGGGACAGATGAGCGAGGGACGAGACGGTAGACGCCAAGGTCTTTGAGGGATGAGAACTCCTCCTGGAGGGCGCGCATCCATTCAGCAGCATGCGGGGACGCCATGGCTTCCTGGTACGTCGCTGGGTCTGCTGGGGATGGTTCATGGGCGGCTCCAGCGAACCAGTCGTCGTCTGCGTCTGGGACAAGGGGAATATAGGGGGAGTCGAGAGCAGCGTGTGCGCTTGGGTCAACAGGAATGTAGGGGGAGTTGAGAGCATTCGGAACGGCGGGGGTGGGAGTGTCTCGAGCAGCATCGATGGCCGCGAGGACAGCGCATTGGATTCCTGGGACGTATGGGATACCAATGGCGGCTGCGCGTTTCTCCGAGGGACGAGAGACACGGTTGGAACGACGGGGAGGGTCGGGGTCGGGAGGGTTCGATGTCTGTGTCGCAACTGGCACAGGGGGAACCGTCGAAGTCGGTGGGGTGGGTTGAGGTTGCGCGGGTGGGGGGGGCGACTGGTGTGACTCGATAAAGGACACGTGGTAGGACGTGAATACCTTCCCAGAC
>JBBPND010000499.1:0-10917 GCA_038090655.1 Gastroboletus turbinatus | reverse complement strand
ATGCCCTCCTCATCGCGCCATAGGTGCCTGTCATACTCGTCGGAAACAAGATTGACCTACGGGGTGGAGAGGTGACGAATGAAGCTCTCGAAGACGAGATTGTACCTATCATGAACGAGTTCAAGGCAAGCTCCCTTCCTTCGTCCTCGGCTTAACACAGACCTCTCCCCAGGAAGTCGAAACTTGCGTAGAGTGCTCAGCTAAGATGTCTCTCAACGTCTCTGAAGTCTTCTACTTTGCACAAAAGGCTGTCCTCCATCCTACTGCTCCTCTCTACGACTCGAGAGAACATGTGCGTCATCTCATCCTCCTCAAGTTTGTTTTTCTAACCCTCAATCATCTTAGGTCCTCAAACCTGCATGTGTCGCCGCCTTGAAACGTATATTTAATCTTTGCGACACAAGCAAGGATGGAATTCTCGACGCCACAGAGTTGAACGAGTTTCAGGTTAGTTCAACCCCATTTCGTCCAAGTGATCACACGGTAGCTTTGTACTATTATAGCGCAAATGCTTTGATGCACCTTTGCAATTGCAGGAGCTAGAAGGCATCAAAGACATGGTGCGCGAACACGCTGAAGGTGGTGTCCGGGATGATGGTCTTACCGAAGCCGGCTTTCTATACCTTCACACCATCTTCATACAACGTGGACGCCTCGAGACCACATGGACTGTACTTCGAAATTTTGGATATGGTGAAGATTTGAAGCTTACCGAGTCGTTCCTCCTTCCCAAGTTAGTCCGACACGTGGGATCGTGCATTGTTTTAACGCATCAATTTAGATTCGACGTTCCACATGATTGCTCTGTTGAGCTTAGTCCCAAAGGGTACCAGTTTTTCACTGATATCTTTGAGACGTTTGACAAGGCAACACCACATACCAAGTTTTCTATCAAAGCTCTGCTCATCGTCGTTTGTAGGATCAAGATGGTTCACTGAAGACTGTGGAACTCGACGAGTTATTCAGCACTTCACCCGGGAACCCTTGGGCCAGCCAAAAGTTTCCGGACACCACCCTTGTGGACGATACCGGGGCTGTTACTCTGCAAGGATGGCTAGCCCAGTGGAGGTATGTATGCACAACCTCTCGAGCACCCCGTCCCACGTAATCCTTGTAGTATGACGACGCTACTCGATCACAAAACCACCCTTGCATATCTCGCCTACCTTGGATATCCAGATGAACAGCGTACGAGTGCCCTCCTTACCACACGACCACGGAAGGTCGACCGTAGAAAGGGTAAAGTCACGCGAAACGTGTTTTTGTGCTATGTTTGCGGCGCCGCCGGTTCAGGGAAGACATCATTACTGCGCGCTTTTGCTGGAAAGTCGTTTAGGGAAGCGTATGAGCCGACGAGCAAGATGTTCAGTGTTGTCAATGCTGTGGATATAAATGGCTCTGAAAGGTACCTCGTGGTGGGTATAATTTTCTGCAGGATGGTATGGAAATTTGATCGTGTTCTTTGCAGCTGCAGGAATTTGGGTCAAAGTACGAAGCTGAAACTTTACGGTCGTCGAAGAAGACGGACCTCGCCGATCTCATCGTCTTTGTCCATGACTCGAGTGATACCAATTCATTCTCGTACATCAGTAATCTACGGGTACGTGACATGCGTCGGTATTTTTCTGTGGTCTGACACGTGTTCTGAAGCAACAATATAACCTGGACCATATACCCACGTTGTTCGTTGCCACAAAATCCGACCTTGACCTCGCGCAGCAAGTAAGTACCTTGGATGAACGTCGCTTCTTGGCCGATGTTGACATGAAGACTAGCGGCACGAGGTTCAGCCTGATGTGTACTGCCGACGGTTGGGTATTCAAGTTCCAGTTGCTGTGAGCATTCAAACGGGGCAAATGGCGGACGTCTTCCACGTGATGTGTAGTATTGCCATGAACCCGTGAGTGGCACCCACGGATCATTTTAGAGGCAGTTAGTTGACCTGCGTTGTAGTCATGCGGCAATACCAGGTGGGCCAGACCGTGCATTAACGGCGTCTGAGCGGCTCCGAATGTACGTGACGATAACTGCGCTGTTAGGAGGGATCAGCGCAGGGTTGGTGATGTTGTACCGCAGTTTGTTGAGGCCGGGTGGGCCTGTTCTGCCTGGATGGACATCACCGTGGGCTACGTGGTTGATTGGTAGAAGGGACGGTTGATGGACGTGGATTAGTTTACATAGACGTTGCGTTTCACGAGATCCGAAGTCCGACGGTTGAGATCCGCAATCGCCTTGAGGTGTCCGCCTGGAAGTCGTGCATTGAACAGGTCTAAGCGCCATCGATTTCTCCGTACAACGACAACCTCTTAACTACTCCCACAAGACATGGACCAAGACATGGACTTTGACTCCAACCTACAAATCCCTCCTCCACAGCTTCAACAACGCTTCGACGACGGCCGCAAGATGCTGTACGTTCCCTTTCCGCCACCATGTCATCCGTGTTGATACTCAGGGGCAAGCTAACTCTCGTACACGGTCGTGATACGACATTCTAGCGATCTCGTGTTCGTACAGGACTGTACAGGTAGCCAAGGCTCCTACATCTCCAGCGCAACCAAAAATATAGAAGAAATTTGCGCCAACATCTTCGAGTCTGGCCGCCTCCAATCTCCCGAAGACCTACGTGTAGGCCTTGTGGCGTTCCGTGACCATCCGCCCCAAGATCATACATATGTCGTCAAGAACTTTGGATTCTCGTCGGACATTGGCAAGGTCCACAGGGATCTTTCGGGGCTCTATGCTTCTGGCGGCGGTGACGGGCCCGAAGCTGTCACGGCTGCCCTGGCAGAGGGACTGAACATGGAGTGGAGGGAGCATGCGAGTAAGATGGTGGTACTCATTGCTGATGCGCCTCCTCATGGGATTGGCGAGTATGGCGACGGTACGTCCAAGCTGCACAGGTTTCCAAATCAGGCCTGACTCGTTTCGATCACCCAGGCTTTGATGAAGGTTCACCCGATGGAAATGATCCATTGCAAGTCGTACGCGTCATGGCGAGCCGTGGTATAACGCTAGTAAGACATGCGATTCCCCCGTTTCGCTCATCTCATCTTGTTGACCATGCTTTCTTTTTCAGTTCTTCGTTGCTTGCGAGCCAGCACTCAGCGGTTACTCTGTGAGCACATTTTCTTGCCCTCTACCCAAACTATAGGGCACAGGCACTGACCCAAAGCCCTAACATCCACAGTATGCTACCGATTTCTACCAAGCCATCACATCCATCACCTCGGGTCTTATGCTCCCCTTAACCACCGCCGATCTCCTTTCACATGCTATAGTTGGAAGCGTGCTTGAGAATCTTGATATGGAGAGACTTGTACGCGAGGTAGGGCACGCAGTTGCACAGCGGATACTCGGCAACAACGAGAGCGTCGATGATGTGGCTCGTGAACTACACGAGAAACTACTGCTCAGGAACGAGAGTACGAAGAAGGTGGTGATCGAGAGTATCTACAAGGAGTCGCCAGAGGCGACACACAACGTATCCATTTTCATGCATGCTTCATCGCTGGCTGAGGCCAGACCCCAGCTCAAGCGGGTACGTACAATGTTCTTTGCCCAATTCATCGACTGATGGTCCTGATCTACTTTGTTCAATAGGTGTATGGGACACGGTTCACGGACAAATATCTGCTTGCACGACAGGCATCCAACCGAAGCTCGTATTCGTACTCTTACGCCCCTCATCTTCCCTCACGAACAGCAACTAAGCCTGTATCCGCTCCGAGTACCGGCACCTCTGCCTCTCCACCACGCAAAGTCGTCACAGACTTTGCGGCTTTCGGCGCGCCAGCAAATGCAAGCGTGTTCGGGACTGCGGTCGCCACGACGCCTTTTTCGCTGGCAGGTGGTAAGGCTGCGTTTGGAGGAATCAGGAACACAGGTGGAAGGACGAATTTTGATGCCGATGACGACGACGAAGACGAGGAAGGGAGACAGAAGGTTGAATTGCGGGAGGATTCGATATCTCTAGATCAGGTATTTGCCCCACGTTTCTGTCGACTGTTCATACTGACGCTGCTGGTGGGACAGGCACGCCGCATCGCAATGCAGAGTGCTTGGAGGGGCATCCGAGGATGACATGTGACAGATTCCCGCTGTTTGGCACACATCATGTTTGCCATTATTCCTTGTTCCCCACTCATCACCCTTTCCCATTACAGTTAATTTGCTGTAAGACATGGCTGTAAACCTTGTTTCTGTTCAGTCACTTTCAGGACCATGTAGAATAATGAATTTGCATAAAATCAACGACCGAGTTATGATTGTGACGCAATGGCAACATAAGAAAAGTGTCTAGGGTGGTATCCTTGCGTTTTCTCTTCTTCTTGGTTATGAGAACGACATTGAATGCGTCGGTTGCGTCCGCTTTGCTGGGTGGTCTATGTGAAGTGTCCTGCTGTTCACGACCCTTTTTCGAATACGGGGATGTTTCATTTTCTTCAGACTACATCTCCTTGTCCCGTTGCTTTCGAGCTTTCCGATCAACGCCATCCAGCCGATCCTTTTTTCCCTTGGCCTTCTCCCCTGCCAACGCTTTCTTTGCCTTTTTAGCGGCTCTAGCAGCCTTGCGCTCTCTTTTCAATCTTTTGCGTTCTCTCCGCTCCTCTCTCGTCTCCGCCTTGTCTTCCGATGTCCGTTCCTTTTTTTTCTTCGACTCTCCGACGATGTCGTCTCGGTCGTCGACGTGTTCGGGTACATGCGTGGAAACGGACGAGGATTCGGAAGACAAAGGAGTGACGGGCGATGTGGTGTCCACGCGCGGATCGTCATTCGGACCTAACACAGGCCCTCTGAAAAACCTCGAGTATAGATTGCGTTTCGCAGCCTCTCTCTTGGCGGTGGCTAGGAGCGACAGAGGACGCGCACCTGCGTCGGTGTTGGAGTCTGGGGTGGTGTTGCCTGATGTGGAGGCGGGCGTGCCAAGGATGGGTCGTTGGTTGGAGATGATGCCGGTCGTGGTGCGCCGGAGGGGTACGGATCCGGGGTCTGTGTGTGAGGGATCCTGTGGGAGCAACGTGAATCGAACGAATGGTTGTGTGTGTGATGAAAAAAACAAGGTACCTGGGTGTCATCGACGTCCTCATCGTCGCTCGATACTCTGATCTTGATCGCCTTTGACGCGGCGGTGAACAAGCTACGTGGATGATGGTAAACTTGAAGCGCATGGAGGAATCAAGAGCATACGCACTGGTCCCAGAAGGGGAAGGCATCGTCGCGGTCTTTGCCCAGACCACTGAGATTTTTCTTTGGTGGGATTGCGAGGGGCTTGTCGATGGCGCCCTTGCGAAGGCCAGTGCCCGACCCCGTCCATCCGTAGGAGGTTAGATAGGCGTGCCCGTAAGAAACTGACATGACCATACGTCCTCTACCATACTCTCTTACTATCCGTGTCACGTGCTTTGTACTCTCACCGCACCAGCAACTTCATACCACCCAAGTTCGCGTCCCCAACTGTTCCACATCCTTTCCAACACCCTCAGCTTCTCCCACCGGCCCAGACTAGGATCCTCCAAGTCCTGTACATCTTCGACGAATCCCTCACGAAGACGCGATCGTGCAGGCAAGGACGTGAGCGCATACTGCCGGAGGTGCGTCAATGACAACACAAGAAGCCCCGTCGTCAGCGGCGGGATCGAGTTCGGGGACGATTCCACATCGTGCGGTTGATCTGCATGTCTGTGCGGTGCCTTTGGTTGGAAAAGCAAAAGGCGTTCAATCCTCCTGTCCCTAAAGTCAGCTTACGTCCAGGTCACAAAAGACACTACAGACCTCATTGCGAGCCAGACGCTCATTTGACGGTGTTTACTGCCATATTTGTTACGGCCACCGAACACAAGTTGCTTGAGGAACCCCCCGACCACGTACACGACTGCAAGAGCCGGTGCGACTCCGACGAATGCAAACGTAAGTTCCTGAGACTTGAGCAATTTGTCGATGCCCGTCAAAGCTTGGTCAATGTCAACCTGGCGCGAGTCAGTTCAAGGAGTCCACAGTGTGACAACTTTGGCACCAACCTTTGCTTTTTGCACTTGCACGAACAACGACCTTAATAAAGTGCCAGCTACAGCAGACTTGAAGGGTTGTTTGATGTCATCCTCATAGATCTCAAGGATGGGTGTAAGGTCTCCTATTCGTATCTGATCTGACAGTGCGGCCAGTTGAGCTTGGGTATAACCTAATTTGTCCTGAGCTAGTGCGAGCGCCATCCGCTCGAGAGACTATCGGAGAATACAGTGAGCAGTGAACCAGCGCGGGAGCGTACAACGCACATTTAGGTCAGCGGATACTGCTTCGCGACGAACAATGACACCTTCTTCTCCGCCTGCTCGAATAGTCCTGAAGACCTCACGAAGAGGCTCCAAGAGCCAATCCGTGACGAAATTATGCACAGTCTCAAGTGTATCCATTGCCAGTTCGGCCAGCGTGGCTCGGGAAGCGTACAGAGTCTTGACACAATAGAGAGTCAGAGGCGGAAGGATCAGCAAACGCGGCCACATCATCGTTAATCGTGATGGCCGACGGAGATCCCGGTCATCGAGATAAGACGCACGCTCCTTCTTGCGAGTGATGAGGATTGCCTTGGACAGCTCCATGAAATTGGATAGTACGTTTTGCTCTGACAGCTCGATCGACGTCGCAGAACCCAGCACGGTCACGAACTCGACGAGGAAATCAGGGTTGGGTACACCTTCGATCGACAAGCCCTCGCGCTTGATGGCCAAAGCGCGCATGAGCGCAGGTCTCATTCCAACAAGTTTTCCGAGCACCTCTGCTCTGTCGTTTCGAATTTTCTCGTGCTCCTGCCGTTTCAAACGACACTCGTCGCGCGAAAGACGAAGTGGAAAGTACAGTGCGAACGTGAATCCGTTTACGAGCCGTCGGACGGTGTTGCGCAGAATGGAGAGAATTGTAGAGGCAGAACTTTGTGGGTCGACATGGAAAACAGGACGGAAACGCGTCAACGTGCCAGAAGGGATACTCTTCAAGTGTGGAAAGAGGATGGACAAGAATGGGTTAGGTTGCAGTCGGCTTCGGGACGAAAAGAGGTCACGGAGAGAGGAGGGTCGGAACGTCGACAGGTGGAGTGAGCCGTCGCTGGAACGCAAGACCTGTAGCAAGCTCAAGATACGTTTCGGGAGAGCTAGCGGGTTGTCAACGTTCCATCATAGGCAGGGAAATGAATGCCATCGCAGGCTTACTCTGGAGGAGGTACAAGGCGGCGAGCTGGTTTGACTGCTCGACTTCGGCCCACCATTCTGCGTCATCTTGGGAGGCACTTGCCTCGTCCAAGTACAGGTCGAGCGCATTCGCGTACAGACCGAAAGTAATTCTTGCCAGAACGACTTGCAATACTACCTCGGACTGGTCGCTGGCATGCAGGGCTGCGTCGTTTTGCAGGAGCGTCAACACATCCCGGATGGTGTCTGCAGTGAAGGGTGGCTTGAGAATCACGTCGATTTGCCTGTATAGTTGCTCTGTACGTGGATCGAGTCCAGCGAGCGGAAGCTGGGTGTTGACGAGGGAAAGGAGAGGCTCAGTGTAATGAGCAGAGTAAACCAGCGACATGAACAAAAAAGTAGTAGCGATACAAGTCAAATGTACAGTCATTCATCCCTCCAGATCACCTGGCCGGCAGCCCATCTTTCCCCCCACATAACCCGCTTGTGATACATCTTTCTCAGTTCCCTGAATTCCTTGACAAAGATGTCCACGTCCGTCGCGTCGTTGGACCCAGAAGGCGAAGAGGATTGGATGAACGACGATGCGAGTGCTTCAGATGCGTTGTCCTGGTCCGTTGTCGCATGCCGGAGGCGCAGGAGGAGGAATTGGGGGCTGAAGCGCTGCGTTCACGTCAGACCGACGTCGAGCTGGTCGAGTCGTAAACCCACTTGGTAGACCTCTTTTTGCTCGCGCTCAATCTCTTTCCATCGTGCTTCGAGCGACTTTGCTTGGTCGAATGCATCCTTGGTCTCGGACCGTAGCTGGTACAGTCGGTCTTGTAGCGACAGATTCGATTCTGCAGAGCACGTTCTCAGTCGTGCCACGATGGTGGACTCATGGGGACGGACGAGCGATCGCCTCGTTGGCCATTCCTAGCTCTTTCTGTGATTGATAGAGCGACTTGACGCTCGGAAGGGAATGAAAGACGGCCTGAAAGTATGCTGGGTCATTCAAGAGGTCCTCGAGATCAGTTCGACTAGCAGAACGGAAGTCAGCAAGTATCTGGAACGTCCAAGACGATGTCGGCGTGCCTCAGATGAGACAGCTCAGGAAATTCTGTCATGAGCGGGGTCGCCATTGTGGTTGTGGATTGAGACCGACTTTCATTTCTCACATACATATGGCTTCCATCGTCCTGCCCGGTGAACATGTCCCAGCACAACATGTCAATCTCAAGCTGGGACCGGGTTTGCTACAGCTCTCAGCCCATCGTGTTTCTCCAAACGGTCAGCGCATCATATCGACGCGCGCAGGGCAACTTCACCACTCTGCAAACAACAGCCGATGGTGGGTGGAGGGCAATGCACGGCGGGTATGTTTTCTTCGCGCCTTCTCGACATGTACATACGATCATTTTCAACCAGTATGTCCCAGCAGCACAAGAGAGCGTGATCGGTGTCGTCCTCGGTCGCAGCGGCGAGGGGTGGCGAGTCGACATTGGCTCTGCACATCCCGCTCTGCTTGATGGACTCGCATTCGAAGGTGCTACCAAGAGGAGTAAACCCAACCTCAAGGTACGCAATTCAACCCGTCTCTCACTTATTCATTCAATCTTTTGTCTAGGTTGGTGCTCTGATTTACGCTCGCGTGTCCCTCGCACACAAAGACATGGAGCCCGAACTGGAATGTTTCGATGCTCAAACACACAAAGCCGAAGGTTTCGGCGAGCTCAGTGGTGGATTTGTTGTCCAATGTAGTTTGCGGATGAGTCGACTGTCAGTATCTTACCCGATCCAGTGTGCAGCCTCGAACCTGACGATGTCTGTAGTTTGTTGGACCCAAAACAGTTTTTGCTCCCCTTTCTAGGTTCACGCTTTCCACTCGAGGCGGCCGTTGGCATGAATGGCAGGATCTGGATTAGCACGAAGGAAGTAAAGCAGACGATCGCCGTCATTCGATGTGTGGAGGCTGTTGATCCTGATGGTGGCGGTATGGATGAAGGGGGTATCAAAAAGTTTTTCGGTAGACTCGAAATATAAACTTTTGATGGAGCAAGCCAGACTGAATCTGCAACCGGTCTGATTTCTTGGTAGGCATGTTCGGTGGTATTCCGGCTGCGAGATGAAGACTAGTATATTGTTTGACAATACTACACTTAAGTATAATAATAGTGCAAGTGGAGTGGGATGAACACCACCTATTCGTCGTCTGCTACACGGGCTCTCTTGAGGACTCTCCTTCCCGTGCCAACACTTTGAGCATCCTCATCACTCACGGTCCCTGCGCTTCTGCGCATGGCTCGTTTTCGCCTCTGATATTCTCGGTCGCGATTCTTCTTTTGCTGAGCAGCGGTAAGCTCCTGGGTTCTTGGGGCTGGGGGAACGACGACGGTCGTGACGCCAGGGGTAGTCGGATGTTTGAAGTCGTCCGGGGCAGGAGTGGACTCCTCGCCGTCGCCCACTAGATCGAGCGACTGTGGTTTCAAGAAAAGGTTAGCGGGAGCGAGAAAAGTTGAGTAGACGCGCCTTTGACAAGGTCCCGCTGCTGCTCGAGAACCAGCGGTCTCCGTCACCTATTTCGTGTTTCCGTCGTGCAGCTGCGCCCTGGGTTGGTTTGAGGTAGCCGTCAAAGCCGTGTATGATGTTTCCGGTCGACGCAGTGTCTGTGAGATAGTTTGTCTCGAGGTTGTAGATGGACAGTTCGATTTGAGCCTGGTCGAGTGAGTCTGTGTTGGATGCGGAGGAAAGGCAAGACATACCAGCTGACGGTCAGCGGCCCTCTTCTTCATGAGCATCTTTGCGAGCTCGTCCTTGACCTTGTCATAGCGTGCTTTCTCTTCGGCGTTGGTGGGTGGGTCTTTGTTCGCCATGCCTCGCCGCGGTGCTCGCCGTCCTGTACGACGGCCCGCATTGAAAGAGCACCGCCACACGACACGACTTCCTCTTTCGGTCGGGGAGACGTACGCGTCAGTTCCTCACATCTTCCTCATCGTCCTCCACGACCTCCAGCATGTCTTCATCACCTCCCCCACCGCCAGAAATTCCTCCTCAGGACAAGCAGCCAGAATCACAACCCGCCACCACTGCATCCCAGCCAGCACAGGATGCCGCGGCCATGGACACAACCCCAGATCATCCTCCGGAGGAGACCTGGGACGATATTCCCGAAGATATCTTGTCACTGAGTACCGACGAGATCTTGACCAGAATACGCCTCATCGAAAACGATATCAAGGTCCGTGTTTTCCCGGCAACCAAGCGTCTCAACCGAGTTGAACGTATTGATGCACCCCAGGTCATGAAATCAGAAACGCTACGGCTGCAACACGAGCAAAGCGTCATGAAGGAAAAGATTCGTGATAATGGCGAAAAGATCAAACAGAACAAGGTTCTTCCCTACCTTGTCGGGAATGTCGTCGAGGTAATCTTGCCCTGCTCCATCCTCACGTTCTCCCCGTCATCCCTGTCGCCCTAGATCCTGGACGTCGACCCCGAGTCTGAAGAGGACGGTGCAAACCAAGACCTTGACTCGATGCGCAAAGGCAAATGTGCCGTAGTAAAGACATCAACCCGACAAACCGTCTTCCTCCCACTCATCGGTCTCGTCCCACCCGAACAACTCAGACCTTCCGATCTTGTTGGTGTCAACAAAGACTCTTATCTCATACTTGACAAACTTCCGACGGAATTCGACTCTCGGGTAAAGGCAATGGAGGTCGATGAGCGCCCCACTGAAACATACACCGATATT